>CAJUYG010001577.1:80743-103671 GCA_910591675.1 Galerucella calmariensis | reverse complement strand
ATGCTTGGGAAGAGGGGCATCAAATTCAATGCTATTCAGCGTATGTACATAATATTAAAAGAGCCCAATAATAAAAGATGGAAAAGAAGAAAGTGCTTTAATACAACTAAATGAGGATAAAGATGTAGCGAATATTTGAGCACAATGTAGTGAAATTTGGTTACCAGTGTTAGGAAGATAAATTAATTACCTACGTTATCAGGATAGTATCATAAGTTTTTTTCCAGGTTTTCTTACTATTTATCATTGGAATTGTTGTTAATATATACACACTTCAATACAAAAAAATCACAAAACTGATTCATACCTACATATTTTGGAAACAAAATAATGAAAAATAACACCAAAGGTGTTCTATCAACAACTTTACCGAAATAGGCAAAAAAGCGCTAGAGACCTAGTAGACTTTGGTGTTGTTGGAATAAAATAAATTTTTTTTTCACATTTTATGGCCTATGATCGAGGATATGATCTACTGTGAATGGACCTTAAAAATTTTTTTTGCAGTCTTGAACTTTTTTTGTGGTGTCAGATAGGGACCAAAAACTTAATATCTCTTGATAACGGTAGCTAGAATGCTACAGAAAAGTTGAAATAAAAATACAAAAACATTGTGATTTGATTTCCCTATAAATTAACGAAAAAGAATACCATCATCAACAGAATAAAAATGCTAATAGAATACCTTCGGCGAAAACGTGATTGAGAAATTCTCATAACGTTAACTTTCGTTCTTTTTTTAATTTCGTCTTTAGTGGTGAAAGATAAATTTATATTTTCAATCATTTCTGCTCTCGTATATAATGATCTGACGAGCTTAAAGTATTTATAAACAAATATTGTACCTCGTATATTTCGTTGCATGACTTCATTAGTTTAGTTGTTTAGACTTGTCAGTTAAGTTATCATGGTTTCTGATTCGGAAAATGATTTAGATTTTCCAAATACACTACCAGAATCTCTTCGGATTTATCTTCAGTGAATTCTGAAAATATGAAGAAATGCAAATCTCATGTATTAGAGTGTTTATAATCAGGTAAATTCATTTTCTGAAACTGTATTGCTTGGGTATTTTGGATGATTGTCAAAAAAATCGATTAAAAATAATAGCGACATCAGTAAATATCCCAAGTTATATTCTTTTTTGAAACGAAAATCTGATGGTTTTAAAAGTGAGAAGTCTAAAATAAGAGGTCAACATAAAAGTTCCCGATCCCCAAAATTGGACGTTGTTTGAGAAGTAAAGTTTCGGAGGATTATGTTGATCAATCAGCTAACAATGCCTACAACCATTGATTAAAAAACTACAACGCTACAACGCTATTCGATTACGGCACATCTTCATATGGATTGTCATCAGTTAACAAAACATCGTCTACCTTAATATATAAAAATCTTGATTGTAATACTACTATAACTTTGAATAATTGCTCGAATATAATAATTAACCAATGCTTAAATGAAAAGTAAGAAATTCTGTTATTTTCAATTGAAATAAAATATACCTATCTTTGTTTTTTTTTAGCATGTTACGAGGCTTGTTCAATTGAAACCCATCTTTGGTCCAGGAAAAATTTATTGACAAGTACAGTTACAAATAACTACCACTACAATTGAGGCACATATCCCACTGTTTCACCAACCGATGTATACCCTGCTTATAGAATTCTTGTGGCTGCTGCTGGAAGAATTCTTTCACAGCGTTTTGTACTTCTGCGTCCGACTGAAAACGGTTACCTTTTAACGCCTTTTTTAGAGGCCCAAAGATGTGAAAATCGCAAGGCGATAAATCGGGACTATAGGATGGATGCTCTAATATCCTCCATTTCTTTCGTTGCAGATTTTCTTTCACTACGTTGGCAACATGAGGCCGAGCATTATCACATTTGGACGGATTGTTAACAACAAACGCCATTTCAAAGTCACAATACTTAAAATCGCTGTCAAATATAAACGAAATAAACAGATCAGTGTGACGTTTGAATGCACTACTAATGTTGGAAAACGTCAGTTGAATGATTACAATTGTTTCCAAGGCTAACCTGACCAAAGATGGGTTTCAATTGAACAAGCTGTGTATTATGATATAAACAGGGCTGTAGAAAAAGTATAGTTTCATTCATAAAAAAAATTATACTATATTTTATAAACTTTTTCGTAACTGTTCAAAGCTACCATAAGCTTTTAAAACCAACTTATGAAGAGGAAAACATTAATTAATACTAATTTATTTTCTATTAGAAAAGTTACTGACACATAACGAGCTTCCTCCCCATTTATTCTACGAATGTTTTTCTATTATTCTGATCTATTAAAGTTGAGTCCACTAACATAGTGACCAAGAATGTCACGGTTAATGACACGGCTGCAATAAAAAAAAATCTACGTTACATCCTGTCCTTCGTGAAAAATTATAATGCAAAGCGATTATATAAGATACGAGAACACATTTTGGAAAAAAAAACAACACCTTTAGGTAACTTAATCTCTGGTCATCTGGCACTTTAAAGGGTGGATTACACGTGACGGCTTTCTGCCGGAATGAAAATGTATGTTTTGAGTAGATTTTGTGTTGGTTTACCGGAAATACTTTTCGATCTAATGCTTTTTGTTTTATTTAAACCACAAACCGAAAGAAGCAACCGTTTTACTAAGAGGAAGAGGTAACTGAATTTTTGTAGGCACCTCTCACCAGGACGAACTTGCTTAAAAGACAATATATGATATTGAGGACAAAGTTTCTTATACGATTAGGTATTGTTAATATTAAGAGAATCAATAAAAAACTAAAATTTGTGAGCACGTTATTGCGTCCTAGGACAGCAGAAAACTGGATGTTACCATTCATTATAGGAATGTAAGATGTACCTACAACTCAAAAATAAATACTTTTGCGAAAATTCCGAGTCTAATTGCATAATTTCTAAGATTATCTATGGTACTGCAAAATATAGTGGTCCTAATAATTTTAGGTCCTTTGCGTCGCTTTTAGTTGGCTCAGGGGTTAATAGTTAATAATTTGATAAAGACATCATGGTGGATGACGATCGTCTACCGTAACAGAAGGTAGCGTGGAAAAAAACTGATAATTGGGAATGGAGTTTTTAAAAGTGTATTCAAACAACGTAGGCCTGTACTTTTTTGCACTCTGTTAAAAAAATGTTTTTGAAAATTTGTTATAAAAGATAACAAGTATTATAAAAAATTGTTAATACTATTTTCACAAATTCAAAAATTAAACCTGCCTTTCGCACGGTAAGCTGGGCTTAACATATCAGCATTTTAAATTTGTCGATAAGACCATCTACCATCTGTCGTTTCTTTTACGAGTATGCAGTATGATTTTTTAACTAATTTTGATCTTATAACACCGTCTAGAGAAACACAAATGAAATTACCAATGCTTGAACCTTCATAAGAAGTTTTATTTTGAGTTTTGGGAAATAACTATAATTGAACAAAAATTTTGATAAGATTATAAATCAAAAGTTCACCAGACTATTTAAACATAAATAAAGTGAATAAAGATGTGTAGGTATGATATAGCCAAAAAAGTTCCAGTAGTGATATCTATCATGGAAACCAAAAACAATAGAATTCCAATTAATTTGTGCAAGAAATTGTAAATGGCATAGTGAGAATTATAAATTGAGGAAAGCAGATATGAAAGGGAAGTTTTAGAGAGTCTACTCTAAAGGAGTAACAATTATTATACAATATGTGTTATTGTCTCATTGTCAGATAATATGATGCTAGCAGACCGTTTATAGAATAGTCAGAACTTCTGTCCAGTAGCACTGGAAGGAATTAATAGTAGTATATTGCTATGAAAAGAAAACCTAGGAAAAAATACAGCAAATTACCCTATGGGAATCGAACTTACGCCTCTCTGATGCAAATCTGAAACATTATTCGACTAGGTTTTAGGGTCTACCCAGAAGGTAGACTTGCATGTAGAAAGACTATCCAATTGTTACAGGAAACTGTAAATTAAGCAAACCATCCATATTGGTTTGATGCAAGTTTTCATGTGTATGACTGTAGATATTAATTTGGGGCCTATATCACAAAAATGCAAGTTTGTAAATAACAAATAGATTTTAATAAGTAAAAATATGTAATTACTCGCGTTTCATAAAACGACAAGTGTACTCTTGTAATAACAGGCAATTTTTCACAATTTTACAAGTAAAGTACTTGTTATTTACTATGAATTTACCTGTTATTAACTAGTGTAGTCAACAAAATTGCATGTGAAACTCGTTATCTACTAAAGTTCTCCTACCTAACTTAAGAGGTAGATAGCTGACAAGTTTTAAATATACATAGATTAAAGTTGCAACAAAATGTGGTCTAGTAGTTCTTCGTCAGAAAATGAAAATGAAGAGATTATTCAAATACGTAGATGGAGAGTGTTTAGGCCAGTTAGGCCTAGAATTAATTCTGTGTTCCACTCGTTATTCGAGTTTAATAAACGTTTCAGAATGACTTTTGTCCAAATGGAACAGCTTCGTATGGATATTGGACATATGCTTCTTCATCCAACTGATCGGTCTCACGCACTATCCACAAAAATGCAGATTTGTATAGCATTACACTGGTTAGGTAATGGAGAGCAATACCAAGTCATATCAGATGCACATGGGGTTAGTAAGGCAAGTGTCTGCAGATGTGTTAGAAAGTTTCTGTATGCAGTTAACCAAATTAAATTTCCCCAATGCGTTAGATTGCCTGACAATATTTTAAACGTTTTTGCAGGATTTTTTGCTATAGCAAGACTCCCCAATTTATTGGATGTGTCGATGGTATATTACTAAAAATATATGCTCCAACCGAAATGAGCCTGCATTTGTTGATCGTATTTGGTTAGAGTCAACCCTGTCCCCCATTTGGCTCAGGTTTAGCGGTAGTCATGCGCAAAGTGCTAAAATTGTAAAGTAATAGATTATGTGGGAAACTTAGGAAAACTATATGTACTATAATATATCATATCCGATATACAGGGTGGTCCTTAAGAAATTGTACATAGAAGTACCTACATTACAATCTTCACTCCAAATATTGCGATTCAAATCAACTAGCCCCAATGATATGTTGATATTAAGAGTTTATCTCTCTGGGTGTTAAACATGAAATTTTAATTTTTGTATTTTACAATAACTTCAACGCTTTGTGAAGTATACGCACAAAAATCGATGTTGGGGGTTTTCGGATATGAGAAATCATAATTTTGTACCTATTTCGAAGTACAGGGTGTCTCATTATATTCTGACTGTTTTCAAGAGCTTATATCTTCGAAACGGTTCTAGATAATAAGATGCGGTTTCCACAGTTAGGTTTAAAATTACCGTAAGTTTTGTTATGACACATTTCTATAAATGACGTACTTCCGGTTTACCCGCTAGAAATGTGGCGTATTTTCAGAATACAGTAGATGTAATTTTTTAAATGGGACACCCTGTATATTAAGCAATTTCTTGAAAGACGCATGTTTTTACTTAATAACGGTACTTAAAAGTTTAAAATCGGTGCACAGGAAGCGAAGTTAGATAACTTTAACTAGGATACTGTAATGATTCAGATATCTTAGTAAATAAATCTTAATAATCAAGGATGCGTTAATATGTCACATCACAAAAATATTGTGATCATTGACAGAACGTCACATTGTGTTAGAGCCAGTTAGAACAAGATGGTATTTTGAACCAAAATGTTTACTTCCAACAAGACGGGGCTCCACCCCATTATTCCAACATAGCAAGAGAATCTGTTAACCAACAATTTGGAAATAATTGGATTGGTAGGACTGGACCAATAGAATGGCCTCCAAATTCTCCAGAACTGACTGTTCCAGATTTTTTTGTATGGGGATTTGTGAAAGATAGAGTTTACAACCCGATGCCTGCTACTGTTGAGGAATTAAAAAATAACATACGGCAGGTAATGGAAAATATTCCTCTTGAAATGCTGACAGCAGCATTTGACAACTTGGTTCGATTCCACAAATGTATAGACCAAGAATGAAGATACATCGAACATTTGTTTTAGAGCGCCCTTAAACATGTTCGTATTTGTTTTTTACAGTTCACTTTAGCTAATAAAGTTCCAACTTTATATCTAAATCATTACAGTATCCTAGTTAAAGTTATCTAACTTCGCTTCCTGTGCACCGATTTTATTCTGAAAATACGCCACTTTTCTAGCGGGTAAACCGGAAGTAGGCCATTTATATAAATGTATCACAACAAAACTTACGGTAATTTTAAACCTAACTGTGGAAACCGCATCTTATTATCCAGAACCGTTTCGAAGATATAAGCTCTTAAAAACAGTCAGAATATAATGAGACACCCTGTATTTTGTAGAGGATGCCATTTAGGCCACGTATGATGCATAAATGTACGCAAAACTTTTTCTGCTACTTTTGTGAAAAATCATTGAAGCCACATCATTACAACAACAAAAAGGTATGGTTGAAATAATACCCTTCTTGGTGTGCGTCATCGATTGTGTCGTATATCCGGGTTTTCGGCATGTCGTTTTTCTAACACATTACGTAGGAAGAAATGGAAAAAAAGGCAGGTCTGTGATTGATCCTAATCAAAATATCACAATAATGAACCGTTTAAATGTTTTACAAACCTTAACCCTAATCTTTTACTTACAAAAATTTGATTGGTTGATGTTTAGATTACGCTCAAGCTCAACCTATCAATCGAGAGTTTAAAATACTATGAAGTTACTTTCGTAGTGGTAGTAAGTCTTACGTCTTTTTCTACTGTCACACTGACAGTTCTTGACAGGTCTGTACTTTGTTGTTTACGGTCAATTATTATTTATGAAAAGTGGATATTAATCTTATTGTTTTATTAATATGAATAATACAAAAATATGCATGAATACACGGAAAAACATCAGTATTTTGAAAGCTCTCAAGTATTTACAGTTAGAAAAAGAAGCTGGTAATTATTAATTGCATAGCCTTTTCGAATTTGGCTAAATACAATCCTGATGATCTTGTTTATCAAATTTAAGGTTAGCTATATCGTCACCTGAATATTAAAATGTTCTATATCCACTTTTGGCCAAAATAGAGTTATATACATACAAAAATTTGTAAAAATTAGCTTGTTCTATATCCGTTAAAATTATCAATGTAATACCATTAATAAGAAAGTTTTTTCTCTAGTTTTGTACTATATCCCTATGAGAGAAAAGTTGTTTTAAAATTATATTGTTCCATATCCACTAAGCAATAGAGCGCATGCTTTATCCACCAGAAGGATTTGGTAAAGTGAATATAATGTTGTTCTATATCCACCCTCTATGAATCGTCTTAACACCACCCACTGGCCTATTTCACCTTTTCGCCGGATCCGCTGCTATTTTGGCTGTTAAATTACTTTGGTTTTGTTCAGTAAGATCAAGTTATTAATGAAAGTATTTTTGTTAATATGATGTGTGAGGAAGTGACACAATTTCTCCTGGAGAACGAATCTGGCAAATCAGAAAAGTAAGTTAAGATGTTTAAAAATTCAATACATTCCTTTTAACCTAAAATTGTATTTCGCGGGTAAATCGCCTCCATGAATTGAGTTAATAGGCCGGTCTTTGGCATATTTCTTTTTAGTTCCATAATTACATTTTTCAATTGTTATTTTCACTAAAAAAGCAACGATACGTACTGAAGTTGAAATTAACTTAATTTTTTTTTTAAATTGTAATTATAATTTCTTTTCAATTTTTTGCATTTTAAGTAGTTCTACACTGATTAGTTCACCTCCTCCTGAAAAACCAATCGAATGTACTACTGAAGTTTGGGAGTAAGTTCTTTAAACGAACAGTTTCTTATGCTGATTCTGAAAATTTTTGTTATATTTCTTTTCTACTAGCGTGCGCAAAAGTCCATGTTTCTCCACTGTTTTTAGTGTAGAAAGAGTCACTTTTCGGCACTAGTGGTTTTAGGGGAGTATAATGATTAAAAATGAAGGAAATTATTACAATTCCGAAATAATTTTTAATTAAAAAAAAAACGTTTTTTTCATTAATTTTTAATGGCACTTATGTAAGCCTCATCAAATGAAGGTCAAATAATGATAATTAATTTGTGTGTTTGATAATAAATGTTTCTTTTTGTTTACTTTTGGGTTTTTTCCGCATGCTAGTAGAAAAAATAGTGTACCTAACACGTGCGTAAAGTGACTCTCCGCACTAGTTAGGTAAACTACTATATTATGTAAAATAGGGTCGTAAATGTTTCGATAAACCCAGTATTTTTAATTTGAAAAATATTTAGCAGCATGATAATTTTTATTTTAAATGCCGCGTCGTCCACTCAAATTTAAAATATACAGGTTGTTCAATTAGTAACTTGTCCAAAATAAGAATTAAATTTAAAATTTGATATATACCTTCTGTCAGGTTTACAACACTTTTTTTCGCCAACACAAATTTCAGCCGTACTTTTTTTTAGCAGACAGTCTCAAATAATTGGTGTTGGAAGATTCTCAATCAAACTATAATAATACCACAGCAACAAGTTATTTTTGAAATTACTAATATTACCGGAAACCAAGAGGTATCTAGAATAATAAAAACTGCTTTATCTCAAAAGGTGGATAATTCTAAAAACAAAAAGGGGGACAATCATTATTCTCAAAAAGCAAATAAATCTAAAAACAAACAGAAGCCTAAAACCAAGAAAATATTTCGAAAAAATGATAAAATGGTATTTTATTTAGCAGCATGTTTTTCCCAATTAGTTACTAAACGAAATCCAAAGTACAATTTATTTTTTATTTTGAATTTTTATGTTATTTTAACATGTTTTTCAATTCATAAATAAAAATTTGTTTAATTTTTGAGTTATTATTATACTTATTTATCTGAAATACCGGCTAAACATCTTAATATTATATTAGTCTATATCCATAAATATTGTTCTATATCCTAACAATTCACTAAAATGGCCGTGAAAGTGGTGGTTTGTTCTATCTCCAAAATTAAAATTTGAAATTTAGAAAAAATGGCTTGTGTGGTGTTAATTCTATTGGTTTAAAATAAAAGTTAATTTTTATACAAATGCAGATAGTCTTTACCAATAAAGAAATATTTATATTTTTTAATGAATTGTAAGGACTCATCTTTGATTGCGATTTTCTCGAAGTTACAAAAATGGGATATAGAACAATTTAATATTCAGGTAACGATATGTCAAAATAGCAAATAAAATAAACGACATGCCGAAAACCCGGATATACGTCACAATCGATGACGCACAACAAGAAGGGTATTATTTTAATTATATATCTGTAAGCATCCTCAAATCTTAACGGTCTTAGAGATAATCATATTTTAGTGATTAACTACATGATTATCATTTAATTAAACATGTTCCAGAAATTTCAACTTAGTAGGCGGGTGTCTAAGAAATATAAATATTATAGGTAGACGTCACAAATGATTTTGACATATCATTATTGTTTCGATACTCTCTGGGTTTTAATACCCACGACGAGCTTTGGCAATAAGTAAATAGAGCAGCATTATTGCATTTCATTGAATTATGTTATTTAAGATGAGACGATCTTTTATTAAACGAATGGATGAATGCATCGGAGAAAATGGTGAACATATCGAACATTTACTTTAGAAAATATCAACAATATGTACGTTACTTAAAGACCACCCTGTATATTTTTCTTATAGTCAACAATTATTTTGCACTGTTTTTTATTGAATAACTTGGAAATAAATATATTATATACAGGATGGGGCAATCTTCTGACATCGGAGGATTACATCGTTGTGGTAAGAGATAAAACTTTAAAGTTTTGTGTGAGCTAATACTGTTACTGAGGGCTCATTTTGAAATTACTTTCGATTCTACAAGGTGTTCCAAAGCCACGTAGCAGCACAAACTTACATTTTTTTTAATGAAACGTACTATATTTTGTTCAAGAATCGAAAAGATCTCACCGAAAGCCTTACAAAAATATAGTGTAATGTTTTTCTTATTTATTTAAACTATTTTTAGCGTGGGATGAAATTATACACTCACACACTATAATAAACTTAATTTATATACAGACTACTTAATGTCTACTAATTTATTTACACTCGGTATAATAATTGTCCTAATTTATCTTCAACACTATTTATATTCACTTTCTGTTGACTCACTGTATACTTAAACTGTTTACCGATTCACTGTATACTGAACAACTCCCCGATTCACTCGAAAACCCGCGTATATATACCTAGTCCCTTGAATCTCTAGAACTTTCGCGATAAACCATTGTATGGCCTGGTACATTTCCAGAACAGTCTGGATATTACCTGCGGAAGAACCTTTCTAGAAAGGTCGCATTCATCGTTTGCGACAGGACCGGCTTCGGAATTAGTGATTTCGTAACATTGCCCCCTCCTTAATAGTAAGTTCCTCCTGGAACTCTTGTGTAGCCGGGACTGGATGTTTAAATCGGCAACTGGATCCATTCCTACACTTTCCGGTCGTATGGAAATAACAGGGTACTGTCTGTCTTCATCGGATACTGATTACGTGGGGAATAGCTGCAGATTAAAATGTGGACATCGGTATCTTCGAAGATCACTTCCACCATATTCCTAATGATTCGCCAATCCAACTGGTTGCTCTCTATCTTAGGCATCGCTAGTTTCTTCACGTTGGATTCCAACACGTGGTCTCGAAGACTTCGTAGCGCTTCCCACACATTCCGGTAGCTGGATCGATCTTGAAATTCGTCCTTTGTTACGAGATAGAAGATGTGTCGTGAATGGTGTTTGTGTTTCAGTGTCTTGCCAGGGGTTGGAATCTGTTCTGCAAGTTTTTCTGATTGTACAAACTTCTTTCGGAAGACGAATGCCAAACCTCGTGCATTTTTGGTATTGGCTGGGATGTTGTGTGCCAGTGAATAGTCTTCCGGGAGCGTCAACAAATCTTGTCGTTGCTCTGTAGTAACTCCAAATCTAGCTTTACCGATACCTCCATATGCGCCCATAAATTCTTCGAAGGCAGGGTCAGGATCTTCCCGGATATGGTTTACTCCTTCTTCTTTGTCATGGTCTCCTTCGAATGACGCTAGTCGATTTTGGTGGACTACTTTCGGTTTTCCATTGGGAATCTTACTTATGCGATAGATGACGTCGTTGATCTTCTTCTTGATTAAGTATGGACCCTGCCAAGATTTTTGAAGTTTTGGAGAAAAGCCCTTTCTCCTCGTCGGCTTACTTTGTCCCCTTCTTTGAAACTGCCTTCTGTAGCCTGCGTGTCGTACCGATTTTTCATTCTGTCGCTGGCAACTTGGAGATTCGTTCGAACCAATTCGTGTACATCGTCCATCCTTTTTCTCAACTGGATCACGTAGTCTTCTCCCGCTATATCTTCTCCAGGACGACAACCAAATTCCAGGTCACAAGGAAGTCTCATTTCGCATACAAATAGGATTTTTGCAGGTGTTTCACCTGTGGACTTATTGATGGCAGATCGACACGCCAATGCAAATAGGGAAAGGACTGGTCCCAATCTTTCTGGTGGCTGGAAACTACTTTGGACAGGTATTTTCCTATGGTACTGTTCATTCTTTCGACCATTCCGTCTGACTGTGGATGCAACGCCGTTGTCCTGGTCCTTCATTCCCAGCTTCTCACAAATTTCCTGGAATACATGGCTTTCGAAATTCCTTCCCTGATCGCTGTGATATTCCAAGGGCACTCCATATCGGCTAATGAATTCTTTTACCAATACATCCGCGACCGTTGTGGCCTCTTCGTTCGGAATCGCGTAAACTTCTACCTATTTGGTTAAATAATCCATCACAACCAGAATGTATTTACCACCATTTTCTGTCGTCGGAAATGGTCCTGCGATATCTAATGCAATCCTTTCGAATGGGCTTCCAACATTGTATTGTTTCATGGGAGCCTTTCTCTTGCGATGTGGTCCATTACTCGTAGCACAATTCGTACACTTCTTACACCAGTCCTTCACATCGTCGCAGCTGTTCATCCAATAAAACCTTTCACGGTCTCGCTGAAGGGTTTTCTTCACTCCCAGATGACCTCCTGATGGACTGTCATGTAACTTCCTCAGTACCTCAGCTACTCTCGATCTCGGGATAACTATTTGTCGTCTATTTTCGGAACCATCATCGTTTTCAAGGACTCGTTTCAACAGGCCTTCTTCTAGGACAAGGGAGTCCCACTGAGCCCAATATGCCTTCAGTGTTGGTGAAAATCTTGACACTTCTTGCCAGGTGGGTCGCCGGTTTTCTTGCTTCCATTGCCGGATTATCTTCAGGTGTGGATCATTATCTTGATCTTCTCTAATCCTGGTGGGTGACCATTCTTCCTTGCTTACTGTAGTTCTTGAAACTACAGCTTCCTCAGATTCCACCTTGTTGCAGTGGGAATAGTCTGGTTGGCATGGTCGTCTAGACAGGGAGTCGGCCTTTCGGCGACTCACACCAGCTCGTAGGAGTTCTTGGTTTGCTGGAGTCCTAGGGCGCCTACACGAACTGCGTACATGCCCTAGCTCGCCACAATTCCAGCATCTAATCTTCCTCGACTTCCGGTCTACCATGCTTTTAATCAAGTTGACTAACTGGTCAAATTTATCTTCGTCACCATCCTTTTGAACGGTCCTACCTTTGTTATATTCTGACGCCTTCGTGGCTGCTTCATATTCAAGAGCAGCAGTCAATGCATCGACCAATGTCTTGGGATGGGCTAAACGAAGCGTCCTCTGCATATCAGGGTCACGTAAGCCATCAATAAAGGCCTGGATGCCTAGACATTCTATCATGTTTTCTGGTGCTGATGGATAAGCAAATCGGACTAGTCGGGCGATATCCACTTCATACTCTTGAAGGATTTCATCGCGTCTCTGCCTTCGATTCTTCATCTGAGATTGGTACAAGTGTTCTAGATGTTCGTGACCATATCGCATGTCCAACCTCTTCTTAAGCTGCTCGAAGTCATCCGTTTCTTCAAGAGGTATTGTCTGAAGCACATCCAAGGCATCTCCCCGAAGCGCGATGGTCAAGTTCACTGCCTTCTCCCTGTATGACCAAATATTTGCTCTAGCGGCTGCTTCAAACTGTTTAACATAGTTGGTCCACGACATCTTTCCGTCGAACGTTGGGACCTTGACTCGAGCAAAACTGCCAATATCTTCTATCTTGGGGAGTGTTTCTGGCTTGCAGGGTTTTATTTGCTCGATCTTTTTTTCTTCTGCTGGCATGTCTTGTGTTCTTGAGTCTGCCATTTTCCTCTTTAACTCCTGGATTTCCTCTTCCATTGTTGTGATTTCATTCTCAATATCTGATTTTAGGGACGAAATTTTATTTTCGACTCCAGCGGCAATGTCATTTTTCATTGACAAAATATTGGCAGAAATATCGTCCTTCATAGTAGAGATCTTCTCGTCCATATTAGCAGAAATATCGTCCTTCATCGTAGAAATCTTCTCGTCCATGGAGAAAATGTTAGCAGAAATATCGTTCTTCATAGTAGAAATATCATTCTTCATGGTAGAAATCTTCTCGTCCATATTAGCAGAAATATCGTCCTTCATAGCAGATATTGACGAGATTATGGTGGAGGATTCGTCATTGACTAAGAATGTTTCTGGATCCAAGTCTTCACTTTCCAGTGCTATTTTCAGTCTTTCAACCAGTTCACTCTTCTTTCCGGACGTTTCCAACTCGCGATTTTCTAATTCTGCTTTCAGTTCCGTCACTTTCAGGTCACATAGTCTCTTAGCCATTTTTAAGTAATTATTTATTTATATTATCCCACACCTGACACCAATGTAATGTTTTTCTTATTTATTTAAACTATTTTTAGCGTGGGATAAAATTATACACTCACTATGGCTAATTGCTATTGATTTATTAAAGAAACACTTACACACTATAATAAACTTAATTTATATACACACTACTTAATGTCTACTAATTTATTTACACTCGGTATAATAATTGTCCTAATTTATCTTCAACACTATTTATATTCACTTTCTGTTAACTCACTGTATACTTAAACTGTTTACCGATTCACTGTATACTGAACAACTCCCCGATTCACTCGAAAACCCGCGTATATATACCTAGTCCCTCGAATCTCTAGAACTTTCGCGATAAACCATTGTATGGCCTGGTACATTTCCAGAACAGTCTGGATATTACCTGCGGAAGAACCTTTCTAGAAAGGTCGCATTTATCGTTTGCAACAGGACCGGCTTCGGAATTAGTGAGTTCGTAACAATAGCATTCTAATATATTATATGGGTGTCTTAAAAAGATATGGCCAATTATTCGCAAAAAAGACCTCCTCTTCAACACTCTGCAAAACAGTAAATTAAAATAAATCAACAGGTCTTTGTATTCAATTGTCATTCACATATCATTAGCTGTGGTCAGTATAAAATACTTTTTTCATCTGTGGCTTCTTTAATACGGGGTGAAACAGAATTCAAATCAAGCAATATCTCAAAATTTTCAAATCAATCACCCTATAAGTCTTTTTACAATCTGTTAGTACAACTAATAATCTTACAAACGATGTAGTACATTTAAGGTATGAGTTAATGGAAAACTGTAAATATTTTATGATAATGGTCAAAAACAAGTATTTTACGTACACAAATTAAATGGTATTGAATTTTAACATGAAATATGTCTTGTAGATTTTAACATTTCTAAGGCAAAAATTTCAATCGTAATTTTGGATGCATCTACAATATCTAATCAATGGGATAAAATGTTTGTTAATACCGTGGCCTCCTTGATCTCCAGATCTCACACCGATGGATTTCTTTTTATGGGGATACATCAAGCAACTTTTGTATCAAACAGGACCTACTACCAGAGAATACATGAAAGAAAGAATTCGTAACGCATTTTCCACAATAACTCCAGCTATGTTAGAAAGAGTACTACATCGTTTGAAAGATTATTAATTGTACAAACAAATAGTGGAAAAACTTATAGGGTGATTCATTTAAAAATTTTTAGATATTGCTTGATTTGCGTTCTGTTTCACCCTGTATTAAATAAGCCACAGCTGAGAAAAGTAATCAATACTGAGAACAGCCAATATGTGAATGAAAATTGAATACAAAGACCTGTTGATTTATTTTGTTTTACTGTTTTGCAGAGTGTTAAAGAGGAGGTCTTTTTTGCCAATAATTGGCCATATCTTTTTAAAACACCCATATAATATATTGGAATGCTATATTTTTGTAACGCTCTCGGTGAGATCTTTTCGATTCTTGAACAAAATATAGTACGTTTCATTTAAAAAAATGTAGGTTTGTGCTGCTACGTGGTTTTGGAACACCCTGTAGAATCAAAGGTATTTTCAAAATGTGCCCTCAGTAACTGTAATAGCTCACACAAAACTTTCAAGTTTCATCTCCTACCACAACGATGTAATCCTCCGATGTCAGAAGATTGCCCCTCCCTGTATATATTGTCCAAATAGTTCAGGCAATTTAAGAGCCCATGGTTTTTAAAGATAGAATTGAGACTAGATTACTGGAATGATAAAGAATTCATAGCGCGTTTCCATCTATCTCATAGAAGAAAAAACTGCTCTGTGGTCCGTATATTTTTATTAGTATATTACGTAACGTGTGTGGTAAGAAGCATTTTACTGTAATTCCGTAAGTGCGTAAAATGCTTTACAACACGAGTTACGTACTATTATTTACCTACGACCTACTTGTACTTGTATTTTTTATAAGAAGCATAAAAAGTAACAGTTACATAATTAGAGGTGCTTGGTAAACTCCATCTCCATTACTCTATTACCAATGAAAGAAGCACATTAAAGAACTAACGTTTTATCATTATTAATATATTGTTGATAATCGAAAGTCTATTTTTCAATTATAATCAATACATATACTTAGTCCTTTGGGCTTTTCATAGTTAAACATGGCCGTATTGAATGTTTTCAAATAGTAAATTTTGAATAAAATGGTGACAGTTGCTAAGATGTTGCTAGGGAAGCCGTGCGATTTACTTTACAGCTGTGCGTTTTTTTTACAGTGCGTAATAGCTGTCATTACATTGATACCGACTGTGTGTTATTGACTGATTACAGGGGGGGTCGTAGGTAAAAATATTTAGGTCGTAGGTAAAGTATGGTACGTAACTCGTGTTGTAGAGCATTTTACGCACTCACGGAATTACGCACTTACGTAACTTTTCCATTCGTGCGTAAAATGCTCCTTACCACACACGTTACGTAATATACTATTACAGTAATCTTTGCATTTTTACTCGAGATATTTTACTCTACTTTATAGAACCGGGCAGTAGAACGTAGTCTTGCTCCAGATTGGACCACAGACACCAATGTAGAGCGAACGTTGCCTGTCTAACTGATAATAACGTTCGATTAACGGGTAAGTAGATCGAGTTCCGTCAGAATAAGTTATGAACTGACGTTTTCGGTGAACATGTAAACGACTAAACTATACCAAAAACATGTCAGAGGTCAGAATTATGCTGCTTGTGATACTTTTTTTAATGTAGGTAATTCAAATGGATGTGATTTCATAGTTATTAATGCAACAAATGCGATAAACACTTTTTGCACGAGTTGTATCCAATAAATTTTCTACGTTCAGGCTCTAAATAGACTAAAAATGGGGTCGATTTGAATGTTTTTATGTTTGTCATGATAACAAAACACTGTAGTAAAATGACAGATAAGTGCAATACATTTTTTATTGCACTAGAGCAATAAAGAACTAGTTTTTCCACCAAAGAGTTCAATCAAGTTTTGTTTTTTGCATGAACGTAGAAAATAGTATATTATACACCAAGGTGGTGAAGGCTATTATTATTGACCGAACACCAAAACATATACTGGAGTGGCTTTGCCCGAGCAGAATAAGGCGCGAGGCTTATAAATGTCTTCATCACAGTGGTACATATACATTTTTTTCCACTACTAGTCGAATTTGAGACAAAAATTGAAAATAATGGCCATCATATACTATTTCAGCGCTAATATATTACAGCGGTTTTGCGTTAATAACACAACACCTTGAGTGTGAGAGCTTTATTTGTTTATACACCACACTCACAAACGCAACACGAGAAGCGTTTACCATGCACCTCGTCGTCTGACTGAGTACACTGTCTGTTTTCGCTCCATAGATTATGAACGTACTCCTTATGTAATCAGTCATTTTTGCTTGGGCGTGAATTTTAGGCTAATGGCATTTACATTCAAATAATTTCATCTTGATAGGTAATTTCAAGCAGCAAATACGTTAAAGATAATCTCCTGGGTATACAAAATTATGTTGCACAAGTCTTGGATTTGTTTTTGTTTGTCTGAATTCTCAAAATATTTGAATTAGTCCATCATTAACCTCGGTTAATGATAAAAAAAATTAATAACCACTAATAGAGAAATTAAACTTCTCAGTTGGCTAGAAGAAGCTCCCCCAAGGAGCTGTCAGACCTGGTCGTTGGTGGTGGAGCCGAGTAGCTGTTCCTTCTCAGGAGGAATACGTGGAACCAAGGACAGCTCAACGGTTTCCTGTGAAGTGCAGTAATCCGATATCAGGATCTTCAGCGTGGAGAGTGGACTATTATCCCAACGAGTTTGTTGATAGCCGGAGTCAGCGGGGTCGTCGAAACAGTAGATTGCTTGTGGAAACCTGCCTGATATAAACCGTATCTAGCGAAAAGTGGTTGATGAGGTATATTCACCAGATTTCCTTGCCTTAAATAGCTGGCCAAGTGGAAGGAGACCACAATAGAATACCCCCCATGTCAAGGTGGAACAGCATATCCCAGGGACTGCGTGGTCAAGGCGAAGCTTGATCGCTAATATGCGGACTCTGTATACCTGGGGACATCAACCCTTATTCCTACATGCGGGGCTCTGCAGGAGTGGACCTTGTGCTTCCCTAGCTACTCGTGGGATCAACCATGGATGAAAGAGAAGGAAAAAAAAGAAGTGGCCAAAAATACAGGAGCATCTTCCTCACTCGCGAGCAGACCTCGTGTTGAGGAAGTTCAAGAAAAAGAGGAGAGGAGAAAGGCAGGGGCACCTACATCCTTATTGGACTTATTGGAGCGGGGGTGAGATGGTATCTTAGTTTTCTTTAACAGGGACTTGCACCGGAGAAACCAAGAAAGAAGGCCACGGAGCGCAGGAAGCAAGGAGAGAAGAAAAACATCCCTCCTAAAGGAGAAAAACGAAAGCGGGAAATGGAGACAGCCCAATCATCGCAAGTACAGGTGAAGAAGAAAAAGGGGGAAAGAGAAGATTCCGAAAACGTATGTCAGTAGAAATGGCCAAAAACGCTGGGTTAATATTGCTAGAAGAGTTGCAGAGAGCTATGCTAGAATGTGTCGATAGATTTTACGAAAAACTAGAGCATCTATACCTACAGAGCAATGAATGACATTCTCATAACATTTGATGTTGTTCAGCCTTAAATTCTACTTACGTTAACAAAAGAAGAACTTCGTGGTATAGTTCCAAATCTTACAAAAATTTATTGTGAACTTTCTGCAGGTGATACCTATGGTGATCTCCCGGAGTACCCAGCCATATCACCACAAGCACCACATTCAATTCTCTAGCTACTCCACAAGATTGGGAAAAGAGAGACTGAAGTGTCCTAGAGGAGTGAAGTGGAGGATGATATACATGTGTTCAGATGCTGGAAGAGTGAGGAAGTGCTGGAGATCTTGGAGAAGAAACTGGGCAGGCGGTGTATTGGGAAAACATGGTGAAGATATTGTTGATGGGCGAGGCGGAGTGGATGGAGGTGAGTGGCGTAGTGGAGAGCATGATTAGGGTAGAAAAGGACTTGATATCGCGTGTGAGAGGTGGGGCTGATAAAAGGAAGATGACAGAGAGTGTGTGAGGGACCGCCCCTATTTTGTCCACGACTATGAATTACCTGTTTAGGTATAAATTTTTTTGACAAACTACAAACACTATAGTTTACTACAACAATGTTATTGAACAGATTATTTATTAAGTATTTAATTATTTATGCTTACAGTTACATTTGTGCAGTTTGTTAAATTTATAACTGGAACTGTAGAGATATTTATATTGGAAAAAACATTTCCATTCTGGTGTTCGAAGGTGGCATTCGACGAAGTGCCCGGATTCTTTGGTAATATCGCATTAGATATTTTTCGGACTGTTTCCATTTTATTTGTAATGAATCCCTAATGTACCCTTCAGCTACTGCTGTCGACTTCTATCCACCGTGACGTTTTAATGCCGTTGTATCCCTACCAGCATCTACCAGCAAAGTTGCTGACGATCTTCGGAAACTACGACTAGAATACATTTCGGGATTTGGTATAAAAAAATACAATGTCTTTTCCCATTTTTTTAATTTATAATTGCCAATTTTTTGAGTAGAGCATTTACCGTTTTGGAAATTGAGGAAAAATTCTTCCCTCGTGCAGTTAACTGGCCGAGTGATTTTTTTTTGCAGATTTCATAGAAATGGTCGCTTATTGTGAATTTTCTAGTAACTTTCATCATGGTATTAGCATTGTCTCTGTATTAGGCACGTTTACCAAAAAGTTCATCTTAAATCTTCCAAATCAGTAATTTTCATAGAGTACATCTCATTAGCTCGACATCAGGCACCCATTATTAAATCCACCTTGAAAAAAGAGAAAATAAATATTATATTGTGCGATTTCATAAGTTACGTATATATGATGTTAATAAAACTCACTTTTGTTGTTGTTTCTCGTCCGACGCTTTTGTAATAACATTCTCAGATGAAAAATTGTTTGTAATGTAATAACACATCTTGATAGACTCCGTTTCATTGAGGAAGAAGCCCCTTTCTGCTAATATTTTCCACATTTTTTCTCTAGGTACTCTATCAAAGGTTTTCTCTAGATCCAGGAAAGCCACGAATAATTTATTTTTTTCTAGTACCGCTTTTTCTGTGAATAAATAGTAAATATTTGGTCTTAGGTACTTCTACCACTTCTGAATCCACTCCTCCAATAAAAAATTAGATTAATACCTATAATACATAATATGTTAACTGTACCTATATAGGTTCTGCCTTGTTTGAACATTTTAAATGTTAAGCTCGATGTTAAGTGAACAACTGTTTTTTTATGTAGTAAATTATTATTTGTATTTATACTGGCTTTAATCCTGTTTGTAGACTCCGATTCACTTAAGAAGAACCCACTAGAGGTTCAGAAGATTCAGTCGTATTGGCGAAGAAGCTGCACATAGCAATATCTGAACATCAATATCGGTCAAAGCAAAGGTACGGATTGTTAGAACAGTGCAGAACTTACGGCAGAATCTGTCCACCTCGACTCACGTCTGCTTTTGTGTAAAGTGGAGTGTTAGGATAGATATTCCGACTGACGACTTAGTTCGTTGTATGTACTTCTTTAAAAATGTCTCTGTCAAAGAATAAGGACTTGCTAACTGCATTAATTTTAGTGGAAGAAGAAGACGAAGAAATTTTATTAGCCAGCATGTAGTCTGTCATGATTAACTTAAAAATGATAGAACAATCCAACAAGTCAAGCCCACAGGTAATTCTGCTCTGCTGAACGTTTGCGCTCAAATCAAACTACATTTGATATCGGCGTAAACGGACGACGCACAAGCATGAGTCGAGAGTGCGCTCAGCTCGGCGACTCCTAACAATCCAACATAACTTAATTCCATTACATTGATTTGAGCGTCTTCAGGCAGCGTTCGGCAGACTGTGAGTTTTGCGCCGCGCACTGTCCTAACAATAGGTACCTTTAGACTACTACCGATATTGATGTTCAGATATTATGTGCAGCTTCTTCGCGCATACGACTGCAACTTCTAGACACTAGTGGCTTCTTCCTTAATGAAACGGAGTCTACCGTCATAATTATATATCTTCATAGCCTGGTGGTTTACGGCTCTGACTCGATGAAGTTGGGAATATTAGGTATGGGTTCGAGTCCCACTAGCGGTGGAGAGATTTTTTATTCAATATATTGAATAATCTTCAATATATGTGTCACATGACCTTTTCATTATCCCACCTATTATTCACTGGTGAATAATGTACGTCATTATACTTGGAGAAGCACACGTAAAGTGTTGAGATTATCGAATAGTAGTGGACAAATGGTATTATTATTCGCCATAATTGTCATTGTGGGTCGCAGGAAAATCCAAAGTCAATGCGCAAAACCAATTTCCAAACAATATGAGCATCAATGTTTGGTGCGGTTTATTGAACGGTCGGTTGATTGGGCCCTATTTCAATGAAGGAACATTAACGGGGCAAAATACTCTACCAGAATTACTTGAAGATATTCCTTCACATGAAAGGCAAACAATGGGACAACAGCAAAATGGAGAGGCGATTCTGTGGCCACCCCGTTCTCCAAATATTACATCTTCAGATTTCTTTCTCTGGGGTTACTTAAAAGGTATAGTTTGGCAAGTTTATCTGAAGCTACGGGGCATCGGTAAGGGGCGATGAAACATGGCGCATATCTGCCATAAACGTACAAATGGCGTACGGTATAGTGTAACTAATATTAATGTGATGACCTTGAATTGTATTACAAATTTTATGCAGGTTAATTTTAACCCACTATATTAATTTGAATTACATTTGAAAAGCATTATTTCACAATATTGGAATTTATAAAAAAAATTATGCACGCCATTTGGGCAGCTTTTTCCTTCAAAGGAATTAAACATATGGGTCATCACATTAACAATAGTTACACTATACCTATTTTACCAAGTAAAATCGAAAATACAAAGGTCACTGACAATACCAATAAATCAATATCAGTCAATTGACGAAATGAGAGGGAAAAACACACGCACGCGCTTACCAATAAGAAGTGGGCTTTCGATAAATTATGTAATTCGGAGGGTATGGTAATTATGGTTTTCGTACAACGCTGCCAGAGCTTGAAGAAGCCCATAACAAATTTGGAAAAGTGTTCATCTTTTAGTATTCATAAGTTAAGAAAAGAATGTTGATAGAAAAAATCCAAGGAAACAAGCACATTAAAGAATTAATGTTCAATCATATTGTTAATAACAAAAAGTCCCTTTTCTTATTATTATCACTACATATATACTTAGGAATTTAACTTTTTCATAGTTAAACGTGGCAATATCGAATGTTTTTCGACTGCATTCCTTTCACGGCTTCAGATAAACTTGCCAAAGTATAGTTTTTGTCACACCCTCAATTGAAAAATAAGACAAGCCCCAGAAAAAACGTTATTTTATAATAAATATATTCGACAGTTTATATCTGCCAAATTTCATGAATGTCATAGGAACAGTTTTCGAGAAATTGGACTGCCAAAACATCGTGGGGCACAAAAATCGTTATAATGAAAAAACTGTTCAATTATGAAAATTTTGATTATCTGCCCTATCTCTGGCCATTTTTTGGGCTCCTGTTTGTTGCCGAGTTACACAGTTGATATAGTAAAATCTTTTTAATTTTGATAGTTGTTGTCATTGTTGTAAGTATTTGTTCATATGAAAAAAATTAACAAATACCTTTTACAAATAATATCTTCTAAATTGGTTTCATCTTGATCACAATATAGTTCCTCCAGTTGCTCAATTCCTCTGATTAATAAGTTTACCAGTTTTATATTCGCCATAAATTAATTACCCAATATTCCAAACCAGTTTTTTATGTTTGAGTACATAATATTCGACACATTTCATGGATTGTAACGAAGAATCTTGAAAAAAAACGCTCAATTAATAGAAGAGAATCTTGCAATCTTGCAACTTTAACAACTTTAAAAATATGATTTAGGAAAAATAATTCAATTTGAATTGTTTATCAGTATATTCTTTATGAATTAGATTCAGTATAGCTTCAGCATTTTAATTTAATCGGT
>CAJUYG010001577.1:62210-80733 GCA_910591675.1 Galerucella calmariensis | reverse complement strand
AATTGAATATTAAAAAACAAATTTAAAATTTCTCGATAACTATCAGAGTTAGTTATAGGCAACCCTAATACCAACTGAAAGGTAATGAACTCCCACGTTTAACAGACCCAACAGATACAGGGTGTTCCATTTAAATTAAGCCAGAAATTCATGTATTAAATGGTTAGTGTTATACTGTCATATTAAAAACACCCTATATATGATAGCATACCAGTAAATATTGGAAACAGAGTGTTAAAAGCTTCTAGTGAGATGGTGTTAAGCAAATGTGGTTATTCGTTTTTATTTTGAAGGTATTGTATTTTTTCGGAGGGTCTACAAATTATGTAAAATCGATTTATCCTGGAAACTGAACTAGATAGGTATAGGGAAATGTTGATGAACTTACATTATTTTCAATAGTACAATTCAAAAATGTGATAAAATACAGGGTGTTCCATTTAAAGGAACCTAACTTTGATACGGCACGATTTTTTGGAGCACCCTGTATATTCCAAAATATTTTTAAGTTATAGTCCTAAGTAATCTACTTAATTCTACATCTTAGTTTTTCTAATTATAGTTGCCGTTAGGACGCCAGAGAATAGTTCGTTCATAGTGCCCCACCCTGTATGAAATATTTTTTTTGGTTTTTTTATTTAACTGTATTTGAAGAAGTAGGCTTTGTTTATTTTTATCCATCATATTTTTGTTTATTTATATATTTTACTACTTATAACTTTTTGAAGCTTTCTTTAAAATGTACCCATCTGCTCCACCAAACTCACGCCTTCCGACGAGTACTTCTTACATATAGCTTTGTGCTCCGTAAGTCTACCCTCCAAAATAATGTAACACGAGATGGGTAGTGGGAAGTGTAAGACGGAACGAAGACGGATGCTGAGGTGAAGAGGAAGGGTGAAGGGAAAAGGGGGATACAAGAAGAAGTAGGAACTGGAGCGTGGAAGGGAAAAAGGAGGGACAAGAAATTAACCCTATTCGTGTTCTTCCACGTTGGGAACGCGTTCTACAGTGCCTGCAAAGGGTGGAGTTGAGCGCGTTGCTGAGGCTTGGAGTAGGGAAGAGGCTGGTTATTGGTACTAGGTACATTTAGCCCACCAAATGGAAAATCTGTATTGTTTACATAGGCTTTTGTCCGAGAAAAAATAGTTGATTTTTTAGTTAAGGTATTTTGTTCATTAAAAGCAATACATATGTCGCAGGAATGTTGCTGCATACATTTTTTTAATAAATACTTAAATCTGAAGGAAGATATTTTTTCCGACTATTCGACGACTATTTAACCGAACTAAAGAGTCAGGCAACTGGGAGCTTTTTAGGACTACTCTAACAAGTTACAATAAAGAAATCAGAGAGGCTAAGCGGGAGTCTTGGAAGAAGTTCTGTGAGAGTATTTCTTATATACCTCGTAGTACTAGAATTCACAATTCACGATTCTCTCTAAAATGTCGATTGCCGAGATTGGGTCGACCTGATGGCACTCTCACGACCTCTAGAAAAGAAATATTAGAGCTTTTGATTCAAAATCACTTTCCTGAAAGTTTGACTCAGGATAACAATCGACCTCTGCACTTTGAGGGCGCAAGGTGGCCAAAAAAGATCGATTTGGAGGCCGCTAAGGAAGTTATCACAGCACCGGCAGTTAAATGGGCAATCAAATCTTCAGCATTTCAAATCTCCCGGCGAGGATGGCATATTTCCAGCTCTGCTGCAAATCGGACTGGAATTACTTTTACCCATCCTCATTAAACTGTATATAGCTAGTCTGGCGTGGAACTACATACCACCCAGTTGGTTGGCGGCTAGGGCGGTATACAGGGTGTCCCAGATTAATTTAACCAGAATATATCTCTTAAACGAATAGAGATTTTCGAATGGGACAAAAACTGGTCTATTCCATACAAATATTCACCCCTTAGTTACAACCCCAAACCTTTATTGTTTTAATAGCACCCTGTATACTTTTTTATAATTTTGGATGTGGTCCAATTTTTCAAAAATAAAATCGGTTCGTAAGTAATCAAGAAAATATCAGTTTATTTTTTATTTTTGTGAAATTAATCAAAAAAGCCTTAAAGCTTAAATGAACTATGAAAATAAATGTAATAAAAATTAAATGAAAAAAAATAAAAATACCAACTAATCAGTATTATTTACATTAGATGTTCGAAATGTCCACCTGCTGCAACAAACATCGAATCGAATCGTGTCAGAAGATTTCTGGTATGTAGGTTAATCGTGCTCGATTTGTCATTTTTTGATTTTTCAAATTTTCACAAAAATGTATCCAATGAAGAAAAAACTTCAATTACAAAAATGTCTCTATTATACTATACGTGCCTCCACGAACTCCTTTTTGTGGATTTTTTGGTATTTAATTTTTTTAAATACTATCTTTCGTTTTTCAAAATTTGGGCTCCGAGGAGGAATACATTATTATCTTTCAAATGCGTGTGCCAAAATTCACAACAAAATCTCTTATAATAAAGTAACAATATCTGAAAAACTTTTGCGGTCATTTTACGCCTCGGACATCGCCCTTAATGCCATGATTTGACCTGTTAGATCAACAATTATTATTATTGACGTTTTATTAGAACAGTAATAATCGTACGTGTTGTAATTGTGTATAACATTTTAATCTGCCTTATTTCTTTTGGCTTGAAGAATTCGTTGATATGATACTGATTTATGGAGAATACCGAAAAAAATTAGATAGTTTCTCGACAATTTATATCAAGAAAGGTTTCCAAATCTTAACATTCCAAGTGAAGCAGCATTTAAGAATTTGGAACGCTCACTTAAACATGAACATTTTCCAAATAATAAACGAGCTACAATTGAACGCACAGTAAGATGTGACCAAAATCTTATTAATGCCATAGGATATTTAAATTCTAATCCCAAGGTGTCTATTAGAATCCTCGCCAATGAAAGTGGTATTTCAAGAAGTTCAGTTCATAGAATTTTAAAATATTTTAATTGCTATCCTTTTAAAGTGCACTTAGTACAAGGAGTACAACCTGGTGATGAACAAAGACGTCTTGATTTTATTACATTTTATCAAAAATATTGTGGAGCGATGAGGCTAGATTTCACAATAATAGTGTATTCAACCATCACAATTCAAATTATTGGTCTCCCGAAAACCCACATTGGATGATGGATACAATATTTCAAAATATTTGGGGTATAAATGTGTGGTACGGTTTATTTAATGGCCGTGTTATAGGTCCTCACTTTTTCAACTAACAGGTGTTCGATATTTAGATTTTTTTAGAAAACATACTTTCCGATTTGCTAGAAGATATTCCTCCCAATGAACGTCAAGAAATGTGGTGGCAACAAGACGGAGCTCCTCCACACAATGGGAGAAATTACTCCTGCAATGATTCAAGCCACATGTACATGAAATCTTCCCTGTATATATCGAAAGTGGTATGCACAGACCCACACCCTAAATCAGTCAGACCAATTAGCCTAATATCTTTCCTGCTTAAAGGACTTGGAAAAGCACTAGATTGCTACATCAGGCGGGTATCTTTATATAATTCCCCCCTGAGTATCCACCAATATGCTTATCAAACTGGCAAATCAACAGATTTCGCGTTACACAACCTTGTTGAGAAAATCACACAATTCCTTAGCAGCTAGGAGATTAAGGTGGTCATATTTCTTGACATTGAAGGACCCGACCGACCTCCATTGGTTCAGCTTTGACTGAAAAGGGCATCAAACCAACCATTACCGGTTAGATATGTGCCATGCTCACTGAAGACAGCCACTACATCTCTTCGGGACGAGGCCATTATAGCTTTAAGGTTTCAAGGGGCTGCCCACCAGGTGGAGTACTATCTCTCCTACTATGGTCACTCTGGATGGATAACTTGTTAAGCGCTCTCGAAAGAAGAGGGGTAGAACTGCAAGCGTATGCAGACAACCTTGTCATCTTGGCAAGGACCAAGTCAGGAAGGGTAGCATATAATATCCTCCAAAAGACGTGGGACGATGTCCACAATTGATGTCAGAAGGAACAGATGTCCGTTTTCCCTGGTAAAACCGTAATAGTTCCCTTTACTAGAAAAATAAAGTTGGAGGATCTTCCACCACTTTCCTACAATGGTGAGGTTATTCCATTTGCAGCGGAAGTGAAATAATTGGGGATTATCCTAGATATGAAACTTGCTTGGAAAACTCACTTAGAAAAAGTTATCCATATGGCCAGATTATCCGTGTAGATATGTTGCAGGATCTGTGGAAAATCTTGGGGCTTGGGACTCAAACAAATCTATTGGATTTACCTATGTGATGATCGTTAGACCAATGATCACATACGGAGCTATTGCATGGTGGCCAAAAGCTTTACAGCGAACGGCCCAAGCAAAGCTCTCTGGTTTACAGAGACAGGCTTGTCTGGCAATTACTGGTGCTATCAGTTCCACACCGTCAGCAGCCATGGAAATCCTTCTGGACCTACCTCCTCTCCATATATTTTTGTAAAGAGAGGCTAGATGGACAACATACAGAATTGGGCATATTAATAAATACACAAAACTGGCTGATACAGAGCGAAGCAGAATGCTAGTGGACACTGAAAGTCACAATATTCTGGGAATGGCCTCTGACATAATGTGAATATCTTTATAGCTGAGTACACATGACTAGAAAGTCAATGTATTCTGTGTAAAAAAGTTTTTTATTTAAAATTGCAAAGCGCTTTCGGCTGTTGGGCCATCATCAGTGCCATACTCGTCAGATATGATAAAAGAAACTTAAACAAATTTCTACAACACATTAACGTCACAATGATAAAATTACATCGAATTTAAATTTTTTTTTAAACTGTCTTCATATTTTGAACATTTTTTAAATTCTTCAGCTTCTTATATTCTTCAGCTACTACACGAACACGTGTTAGCAGATCGGAACACGAAGTGTCGAAAAAAAAGAAAAGAAAAAAAAATTTTAATTCGATGACCTAGGGCAGAAATTTCAACATCTCTAGGATCCTATGCAACCGTATTTCAGGCGTATTTCTCGGACAGCCAAGCGGCTTTGAAAGCACTTAGCTCTCACTGTGTAACGTCGAAATTGGTTTTAGACTGACAAAAAAGACTCTCCTCAGTAGGAGAACTCAATAAAGTCTTGTTGGTGTGGATCCCTGGCCACTCTGGCATGGAAGGAAACGAGAAGGCAGACTCTCTTGCAAGGAAGGGTGCCACACGTGTTTCTATCAGACCAGAACCTACAGTTGGCATCGCAATATGTTTTGCCAAACAAATACTAATCTAAAATTAGATAGTAAATACCTAAGCAAAAATTAATAAAATATTCATTCCAATTCAGTCTATGTCACGGCTCTAAAAACACATCCAAGTCATTTTCCGTGAAATCATCTGCTTCTTAAACTTCGGTCTGATTTAGCCACTCTATGCGTTGCTTGTACTCTGATCAGATCGTCATGTTACAATCCGCGAGGGTCGTAATTTTTGCTTTTGGACAAATATGATAAACATGATTTGGTCATATTGTATTCAAAGCGCGTTTTTTATTTTGAGTTAGCGTTGACGCGATTGTACATCGTTTTTTACTATCCCCTCCCCCCCATGAACACCTCACGTAATTAATAGACGACCCAGGGCGTGTTTATAAACTTACTCCGAGTTACATCTAGAGTTACGCGAGAGTTAAGTCACGTGGTTTTGACTGGTTTATATGTATGGCTGATCCATCATCTAGAGTAAGTAAATAAACGATACTGAGTTAATCTTTAACCTTTAACTCTGGGAGTAAGTATGTGAACGCACAGGATTATTGCGCCAACAACGATTCAAGCGCATTGGAACGAAAAATGATGTTAGGTTAGAATAAACGTTTATCTCCAATGAAACAAAAAATGTTGTTCGGCGTTGGAACACAAAAAAATTATGAAATGTACTGCAGGTTCTTGCCTAACTGACTAATTAAAGAAAAAATATTCCAGGGCGCCATTAATTTTCTTTTCTAAAAGTATATTAGAAGCAAAATAGGTCTGCTAACTTTTAAACTGTTAATAAAAAAAAACTTATATCTCTGTGGTAGATAAAACTATCCAAGTAAAAAAAAATGTATATAATCTCTTTCGTGAAATTTACAATAGAATTGTGATAAGGTGGTTAGTAATCATTACAAAAAAAAGATTTGGCACTAAAAAAATATGTATGTAGGTGAAGCCTAACTCTGTACTTTAATTCTGATACTTTCTGATTGGATTTCTTCTCACCATGATACTGGAAACCTCTTAAATCGACCTTTCTAATGGCAGTCGCTACACACTGGAAGGTATGGAAGGGTAGTGGACTTTGTGAAACTTTGCTTCCTGTCCAAATACTGAGGAACTTAATTTGTCCCACGGAACAAGAGCCGGCACTCACAAATAGTAGTAGTCCTATAAATTTTCCATGAACCTCCTAGGGAACGTTGTCCTAGAGGCCTTTGTACTCAAACTTTGTACAAAAAATGTTAATTTCGCGGTAAAATACTATAACAAATATTGATTTTTGGTCTATTAGTTTATTCCACCACGAATCACAAGAGTGAAATAATCTATTAATTATTAGAATGCAATATTTTTAAAAATTATTGGTAGTCTGTTCCACCAAAAATCGAAATACTAAAGAAATTCATTGATAAATATAAAAGCTGAAAGGTTGAACGCAAAGTTCACGTTTCAGCATCCGCTAGAAAATTGCCAAGCTCCAATTTTATTCGCATTGTTAAAATAAGTACTTACTGTTCAGAATAGGTCGTAGAATAACTCCAGCACGCCATATTTTGATTAGAAATGTTCATATCTCTTGTCAGTTTACGTACATTGTTACATTCGAATACACGTCGTTTGAAAATTTATCTGTGTATTGAATTTGTCTGAAACTGAATTTAACGAACACTTTGTTTTTAAGGTGAGAGCTGAAAATAAATTGTCAAGTAATGAGGTATTTACAATGGACCTACAATCAGTTCTATTATGCCCCAAACCAAATATGTCGCCGTTGTATATTATATTAAAATAAATTAACAGTTCATAATTCCACTGACTATATGTGAAACAACTTCAGGGATATTGTTATCTATGGAATAAATCAGAGGGTACTTTAAGCTCGAACGGATTTTCGTCAATCATAGTAATCTTTATTTCCAATTTAATTTATTCTCACCCATCTGATAGTATCGTGGAATACATACTATACAGTGTATCGCAATGCTGTGATGTTCAATGCATTGTTTAATTTAGCAATTCAAAAAAATGTTATTCAAAAATACTTGTTCGAAGGATATACGCAAATGGAAGCACAAAATAAGAAAGGAAAACATAAATATACTTGCATATTATGTAAATATTTGTAAAACCTCCTTATTTTGTAAACTACTTAGATCATACATTTTTTAAAAACATTGATGAGTGTCTAGACATTTTCTTCTCAATTAGATTAGGAGAGATCCTGTGGCAACAGGCATAAAGGCTTTTAATACACAAAAGAGGCAGTAGGTACTTTAAAAGTTACGACATTCAAGTTTGGAATGGACTGAGTTACCTACGCGAATTAACCTGAAAGCCAAAAGTATTCCGTTTGACTCGATGGAATTATTGCATAAAGAAAGAATAAACAAACATTTAACTCTATTTACAGGAACTGAAGAGAAGTTTGGAACCATATTATCATAGTTTTCATGGTAGCCTGCCCACTTGTAAAACATGAACATGTTTATTAAAAAATCCGATTTTGACACTTTCACTATTTCTGCTAAATCGTAGTTTTGTTGAAGTTGTACGTTATTGCAGAATACTTATCTATTTAAAAGCAATATTTATAAAACTGAAATTTGAGTATAAAAATATAATTAAATCCAAGAAAATCGAATATCAATCAACAATTATTACGAAGTTATCAAATTTACAAAACTCAAGAGAATTCTGGTTGACGGTAAAACAATTTCGAAATAGTTCCACTCATAAAGTGTTACCAGTTCAAGTATGGGAAAACTTCTATGGAAACTTGTACCCTTCTCTAGCAATTTCTACGGTAGATTTTGAAGATACTGGTCACACCTATACCTATAGACGTTCCGTTTACAACTCAGGAAATACAGAAGGTTGCAGGCTTGCCAAGGAACTGCTGCAGTATCCGGACAGCAAAGTAGTCAAAAAATACGTGACAGATCCTTCGGACAGCCACGGGTATTCTAACCGGTCAGTGCCACCTACGAAAACACCTCTACAGACTGGGTCTGTCTGACACTTCACTCTGTAGAGGATGTGAACAGGAAGATGAGACTGTCGAACACATTATTTGTGAATGTCCGACACTCTCAATTTAGGTTTTCCGTATTCGGCGAGAACAGGCTAACACAAGCCAGCATGAGGGAGCTTACTTCCGGCGACGTTATCGCCTACTTCAAACAAGTAGGCTGGATAACGAGCCAGAAGGAAGTCTGAACCTCAGAAGGATGCACAATGGGCCAATTGTGGCCTAAGTGCTGTGGGGGTCACCCACCCTTCAAATTCTTACAGATACAGAACTCAGGAAATATATGATGTACCGTATAAATGTGAAAATAATAAGTCTCCAGGAGCTGATGGCATCCTTCGAATTTTACAAGAACCTTCCACATAACTGAGTTATATATTTAACTTCTTTGTTCAACTCAATCTTTGATTCCTCAATAATTCCCAATTCGTGGTCTAACATTTTATTGTCTATGTTGCATAAAGGAGGCCCATCTGATACACCTGATAATTATAGAGGTTTGGCTTTGGTGAATTGCTGTACTAACATTTTCACAACTGTTATTCGAAACAGATTATCTTTATGGGTTGATAACTGCGGAGTTATGCCACAGTGTCAGTCTGGCTTTCGTGCAGGCCGAGGGTGTATCGACAATGTTTTCACTTTGAGCTCTGTTATTAATCTACATATTAGACATAAAAGCCGAAAAGTATTTGCAATTTTTGTCGATTTCAAAAGAGCTTTTGACTCAGTCCAGCACCATTTATTACGGCTGAAACTATTCAATCTTGGAGTCTCGTCAAAAATTATTGGCTTAATAAGAACACTTTATTCACAAGCCACTGTTCAAATAAAAGGTTCTGACGGCTTGACAAAATTATATGATCTAACTTTAGGTGTTCTACAAGGAGAACCCTTGAGTCCCCTTTTATTTGCTCTGCTTATCGCCGATTTGGAAGACTACTTTTATGCTCAAGGTGTAAATATCGATAATAAAAATGATGTTCTAACACTCCTGTATGCTGATGATCTCGTTATCCTGGCTCATTCTGAAATTGATGTTGCAAGGAAACTGAAAATTTTGGAAAAATATACTGAGACCAATCGTTTAACTGTTAATCTTAAGAAAACAAAAATTGTTAGGTTTTCTAAAGGTGGATTCCAAAAACCGAACTACAAATTTTATTTTAAGAACGAGATCATAGAATTGAGTAATACATATACATATTTAGGTGTAACGTTTCTTCTTCTTCCTCTGGCTTATTTAGTGAAATGTCAACTGCAACTGTAAAAAAAAAGGTAAACAAGTCGTTGGCGCTCTCATTCCTGTGATGTGGTACCCTAGAATCAAACTATTTGAATCTCTAGCGTTAAGCGTTATGTTTAACAGTGTCTCTGTTTGGGGTCCTCGTTATTTGGATGCACTAGAAAGGGTGCAAATACATTTCCTAAAACGAATCCTTTTAGTAGCGGTTAATACTCCGGACTCTGTTATTCGGATAGAAACAGGAAGAGTTAAGTTGTCGTACAATGTTGTTAAAATGAAAATAAATTGGTTACTAAAGATTCTTTAAATGGAAAAATTTCGCTATCCCAGACTTTGTTTTGAGCAACAGCTACGTATTATGAATTCCGCTAACACAAAGTATAATTGGGCATCCCAAATCAAACAATTTTTTGTTGACGTTGAATCACTGCAGTTATGGAATCAATTAACTTATGGTCATCTAACAGCAGAAAAAAAACTACTGGTTTCCAGATATTATACCTTCCTGCACCAATTCGATATTGCTACATCGTCAGCGTACCCTTTCATGGCTCTATATAATGCTTTCACCACAAAACGTGAACCAAGCAATTATTTACTGTTGAAGTCTCCAATTCAGATCACTCGTACTTTGGCTCAACTCCGTACGGTTAATCAATTTAAAATGAAGTTCACATTAAACGGCATAGCCTATAGTATAGATCCTACTTTAACATGTACTGTTTGTAACCTGGACGAGAAAGAAACTATTTTTCATATTTTGTTTGAGTGTCCGATATATACAGTTATGAAACAAAACATATCCTGTCTGCAAAATTTGTAAACATTAGTAAATGCTCTACAAAATATAAACCTATCTGAGGGAAAAACCATATGCTGCTACCTTTGGAATATTCTCAAATTGAGGTCATTTATACTCGATGAATAATGTATTCATTTTATTTTTATTTTTTATTACAAACTGTCTTGTAAACTTAAAAAAAAATTATTTTTTTGTATATTATCACACACTAACCTTGCTGTAAACATTGTTTTCTATAAGCAAAAAAGTTATTATTATTATTATTATTATTAACATTATCTTCAAGAATTTTTATTCACTCTGTGTTTAAAAATAAATGTTTCTTTCAATGAAGTAGGTACACTACATTTTTATGATAATATGAAATTTTTTTAATGTAGTTTTTTTGTCCTCCTGAAAAGCTTCTGCACTTTGCTAAATACACCGAACAAGCAACATTGTCAAAGCAAAATTTTCAATGACAATAAGGAATTGCTAGCAATTAGAGAAAGATCGCCTATGTTGGCATACTTAACTTTAATGCTCTCTAATCTGCTTATTTGTAATCGAAACATTTGCTGTTTTGTATATAATAGCTATTGATGATAGTCATTCAAATTCTAATTAAGCAACGATATAAAAAATTATTAATCTATGCCATCCTATGAGCATGCCAGGACCTAAGATGGCATACCCCTTAGAAGTTAAATACTCGAATCAAACGTAATTTTATTTAAACAAAAAGCAACATCCTCATGAGCGTTAAAAAAACAATGTAGCAAAATAAATATTCTCGAATTTCAGCGTAACAGATTCCCATGATGGCATGCCCCGCATACACTGTCGCCCATAGGTGACCGCGCAATATGCCATCATAGGCAAAAGTCGGATTTGGAATAATAGCACAAAATACTACAGGCACATAGACTACAGGTACATAGACGTAGTGTAATATAAATATGCATCTGTAGCACCACAGACTAAAGCGTTAGAACAGATACATTCATACTTACAGCCGGTATCTCATCGTGTGCACCCTGCCATCATAGGTGACTGTCCCCTAGATCTTTTTCAAAACTCACAATATTAAACTATTTAAGATCGACCATGGGGCCAACCATAGAGTAATGGGGCCAACTAAATAATCTTGCTATCATTTCAATAGAATGGGACCAGCCAAAAGAATTAGACACCGAAGATTTAATTAAACACGAAAATCTCAATCCACTCAGCTAAAATATTAATAACAATATACCTATCTAATAGAAAGACTATTATTATTGACCAAGCACCAAAATTATTTTGAGAGGGGCTTTGCCCCGAGCGAAACAAAGTGCGAGGAAAATGTCTTCACCACCGTGGTGTATATACAATTTCTTTCACTACTAGCCAAATTTGAGACAAACATCACAAATAATTGACATTATACACTATTTCAATGCAAACATATTACCACCGTACAAACCGTTTGTACAGGGTGATCAGTTAAGGGTAGTGAGCGGCTATATCTAATAAGATATTGGTCGTATAGATTTAGAAAAAAAAAATTCATGTTAAAAGTCGCCAAGAGAAATTGCTGAAAATTATTTTCGAGTTTGTCACACGTCCGCTAGAGGGCGTAACAGCCAACACTAAGTAGAAAAATGGGATTTTTATAGAATTCTGCCTAATGAAAGTATATCGATGATATCATTTCCATATTTACTGGATATTCACCTACAACTTTTGACTAAAATGTTTCGTTCTATCTATCAAAATAAAGCGGTGGGGGAAGTTCAATTATTTTTTTAAACATACCAAATTTTTCTCGTTTCGCTTGACCTATTTTAACAAATTTGGGCTCATACGTAAGAGCATAATTTACACTACAAAACGCTTACTTGGTTTTTACTTTTTGACATCACAAATAATTGACATTATACACTATTTCGATACTAACATATTACCACCGTACAAACTAACGACAAGTAGATTCACTTCCGTAGGAACCTTTGAAAGTTTTGGTATAAATCGTTTGTCTGGCGCCATACTCGCCCGTAATCATAATACAATTACGAGGGACAAACGTGTGGTTAAATACGTGTATGTAGGTACCTACTAATTTGCAGTGACCATTATTTGAACCCACATCTTCCATTGCACAGAATGGAAAATTCAAGTAACACTGCGCGCTACCCCTGTACTTAACATTTTCTATATTTAAATTCACCAGAACTCACCCGACGATAGGCGGGGTAAGGAAATTTTCGGTAACCACTGAATCGATGAAGTGATTCTACTTGTTGTTAGTTAGTCCTCTGAGTTAGTATACGGTGATTTTACTTACCAAAGGATCTTTAATATGAAAACGGTGCATTGCCTCGTTTATTGTTGTTATTGAAATTTAGGCACACAACAAAAAAGTTCAGTTTATACTCACCAATATAAAGTTCAAGGAATTAACGAAACCAATTATTCGACCACATCCAAAATTTTTCCAAAACGAGGGTTATATTTTACTTAGAACTTTGAACACGCATGCGCAATTGAAGAAAAAACAAATTACAGTGGTAGTGTGTTCACAACTCAACACCTTGAGTGTAGTAAGAGTTATACTTGGATACATAGTGAGCGTTCATAAAACATTGAATATACACTCAACACTCTACAACATAACTCATCACTAGAAGCGTTTACCCTCTCATCTGACTGACACGCACAATGTGTGCTTTCGTTCCTCACCTAATCCATAGATTATGAACGTACTCCTTATGTAATTAGTCATTTTTGGTTGAGCGCGATTTTAAATTAATGGCATATTTATTTAAATAATAATTTCATCTGGTTAGGCAATCTCAAGCAGCAAATATATTGAAGAAAATCTCCTGGGTATACAAAATTATGTTGCACAAGTTTTTGTTAAACTGGATTGGCAAAATATTTGAATTTGTTCATTATTGACCTAGGTTAACAATAGAAACAATTATTAACCACTAATAGAGAAATTCAACTTCTCAGTTAGCTAGAAGACGTATCTAATAATTGTTAACTTGACAGCTAATAGTGGAAAAACAAATATTTTTTTAATGTTTTCAATATTTTTTTGATTCTTGTGCTTTTATACCATCTATTAAGTTTGAAAATTATGTTATGTTACCTCAATGAGAAAATACTTGAGGCTGCAATTGCAAAGTATAGAAATGAAAATACTTTTATGGAAAAAAATTTTAAAATTATTTTCCAATAGTGGATAAAAATACCTAATCTGTACTCACATACAGATTTTTCATACTCTTTCAAATTATAAAGAGCAATTTAAAAAAAATCTATATACGCAGGGTGTTGTTTTTAGGAAAGACGAGTTTTGAAATTTTTTGTTGAGCCGGACCTGCATTATCTTTTTTGAGATGCTTTTGATGGAGTCTCTAGGTTATGGTTATTACGTGTACCAAATTTAAAAACAATCTACAGGGTAACTCGGAAGTTATGAGGTTCGTTAAAAATAGGATAAATTTATAAAACACCCTGTATCTCGGTTATAGAGTGCAGAAGAAACATTAAATATAGGTTTTTGGAAGTACCAAAGTGATCCCCATCTACAGTTAAAGTTAGGCTTTTTCCAATGAAACACCCTGTATGAACGTAATAAAACTTTGGTGCTTTATTTTAATTTTGCTCAAGGGCGCCAAAAGCATTACTCCTTTTCCAATACCGGTCTCTTAATTGTCTGGTTTTTTCATGTAATCCGAAATTTTCAACAACGTGACAACTATGCATGGAAATTTAACTTTTCTTCCTTTGGAGATAACGCGCCCAACTTTACAGGTGAAATATAAAATTTAACATTCATGATAATAGACGCTTACTTTAATTTTGGACTTCTTCTTCTCACATCAGCTTCTATCTGCGACTGCTAAGTTTCTAGACACAAATAGTATCACACATTTCGAGGTTAGGAGTACAGTAGAAAATTTGAATTGAAATTTAAGCTTAAAATAAACCGTAACTTCATTTTTTCTACAAACGTGTTAAAAATGCCATTTTTAGCACACTATAGAAGCCTTAAAAATGTCACTTTAAGACACTGAGTGCCTTAAAATGTTTATGGCACTGCTGGTAAAAGTGAATTGTCAAATTTTGAAAGCAAACGTCAAAATATTTAGATTATATTTATTAACATTAATATTAATAGTACAATTTGTGCAATTTGACAAATTAATTTCCTGCACTGCTGTTTTACCATTTTCCGTGGATAAGGAGGAATGATGCGCAGAAAAAATGGAATTTAAATTTAAATAATTTAAAATTATCTCCTTTGGATGTATTAATAAAGGTTTTTAAAATTTAATTCAAACTGTATTATTGCATTTTTTGAACGTTTGTAGAAAAAATATTGTATGATATACGTGTTAAAAGTACCTTTTAAGGCACTCATGTGAATTGCAGACCTTCACATGCGTGCCTTAAAAATGTACTTTCAACACTTATATCATATATATCATATATATAACTATTATGGTAAGGCGGATTCATGCAACGTTTATTATCATTACTTTTTCATTAGAATTACTATAATTATTATAATTTCCTGTATGATGTTGATGCAACTACTTCATTGAATTTCAATTACACTATTGTACTTCCAACAAAAAATTATAATTACATTTCAATTTTAGTGAAAACCATGACATCGCATGCGCCAAAAATGTTTCAACTGTCATTTCCAGGTTTGTTTTGATTTATGTTTCGGCAGTTTTCAGTGTTATCGTTTTGAACAATAATAATAAAATCGCCTGAAGGTATTTTGACTCGTCAATATACTCATCTTTATGACAAAAAAACACCGAGGGTTCAAGAACAAGCAAGCAAAGCAAAATGCTTGGTTAACAATTGCCAGAGTAATAGACTGCTCAAGTAATGAAAATGATCTATTATTTCTCATTATTCATACCTTCAATTTCGAGCAACCACTAATGGTTTCAAAAGTGGTGAAGCTGATAATATTCCAACACATTTTCCACATGAAGAACTCATAATTGCTAATAACCGACTTTCCAACACAACTACAATCGATTCAAATATGACATTTATGAATTGCCAGTATAGTAAATGTAATTTAAGTGTAGTTATATAATGAAAATGTGATTATAATGAACGTTGCATTATCCGCCTTAAATTGAACAAACGCGATAACCACTCAAAAACTTCCTAATTTTTCACAGCTTTCAGAACTTCTGGCATCGGTGATGGCCAATTTCCAAGCCATAACTATGCTTGAACGGTGTTTTTCCAATTAAAAAGTAATGCTTTATTAAAACAAAAATAGTATATTGTTTTTTGCGCGATCGATCTGTTTTGTTTATTTATCTAATTCCGCTATCAAATGTGACACTTTACGTCACTCCTTGACGTTAGGTAACGTCACATTTTTCATAACCTTCATATATCAGTTATGAAAAGTAGTTATGTGAAAACTTTACGTACTGTTTATGTTTCAACATAGAGATACCACATGAGTTTCAAAGAATAATTTATTAATTAGGTAGGTACTGTCAAAACTGACAATTATTTCATTATTTAAACTGTACAATTAACCCATTATTTTAATTCAATAGTATTTTGAGATTTATAAACATTGAAAACATTATTCAGGACACAGTTATTTAAAGTAAGTCAATTTTCTGGATAAATACATCATAGTAACAATACTTCTAACACCATTTGATTCCACTTCAATATTATCATTGTAATTGAAGATTTTATTGAATATTATGAAAACGCGGAATTAGATAAAACGTTGTACGTAAACACGTTATGAAGAGAGTACGTTACGGCAAATATTACGCTTGTTGAAAAATATCGCTATTTTCATAACTAATTACGTAAATATCTATTACAGCATCGGTTGTCAGGACGGTAAGTTGTGTTTACTGGTTACTAAGTCCAACACGTTGGTAAGTGATTTACTTACCGTTCAGACGTCGGTAAGTAAATTACTTACCGACGTCTTAGCCCCACATACATTTAAGTGGTCTTAAATAACACTGGTCTACAGTGGTTTTGCTGCCCTAGATATGAAAATGATTTTGTGTCTATTTATGCCCACAATTCATGAAACTATCAAGAGAAAAATGTCGAAAATATATTTAATATTTTCATAAAACGCCTTTTATGAGCTTTTTTATAATTTTTCAGGAGACAATCTCTTTTCAAAGAACAGCAGTAACCTGCTATCATGTGACAATCCCATCGAGCTTGATAGCACATTGAGAACTTTCATAAATATATTCGTAATCTGGGCACCTGAAAACATTAAAATTCGCGATGATATCCAGGGCAACAGAAAAAAAGTTTCTTTCTGTAGAGCTGTGTAATATATTACTTTATTCATTAGGTACACGAAAGGAACAAAAAAATTAGATTTATATTTTTTTAATGAACAGAACCGAACAGAACAATATAAATATTAGTAAATTAATCGAAAATTCAAGTTCAAAGTATAGACTTCAAAATATAATCTTAAGTTTCACAGTAAATGCATTTGTTTGTTGATATATAATATCTTGGAAACACTTAGCAGCTGCCCAACGATTATTAAATTATATCATTGGCAAGTCGGCAACCGCCTACTTTATACCAAAATGCAAATATATTTTAAACTGATCGAGAAGTATAAATAAATGTCACTTTTCGTTCAGTTCGAAGAAATTTAAATTATTTCATTTGAAATTTATTTCAATACGAACGCGCAAAAAATGGTATAAGCATCTCGAACGTTAAGGGTAGTACCGGTCTCCAGAAAAATTGGAGGCTGAGCGTAGCGACCGGTAAGCAACCATTACCGTTCGTAATACTTAACATACTATTACGACTGACGAAAGTAACATGTTTTGAAGCGAGTAGAACAGTTTACCTGCCGAGGCTGGTAATGTTCACGAGCTTCAAAAAATGTTTTCGACGAGTGGAACTATATACTTTTTCTACAACCCTGTTTCTATCATAATAATATACTAAAAAAGAACATTGAACAAATATTTTATTTGAAATTAAAAATAACGGATTTTTTCAAAACATTACTAATTATTTTTGGTTAATTGTTACATTCGAGCAACTATCCAAAATTATAGGAGTATTACAATCAAGATTTTTATGTATTCAGGTAGAAGATGCCACATCTGTTATGTTGTCAACTGATGTCACTCCAGATGATGATGCGCCGTAATAAAAGAGCGTTTTATTTTGTGTGGATTGTATAATTTTGTTTTGTATTTGATTTTTGCTGTTAACTGATTGATCAACATATTCCTCTGCAATGTTACTAGATTTTCAGCCTCCATGCTTCTTAAATTGAAGTAAATCACCTCCTGCATCCAATAACAGCATTGCGGAAGTTCTGCGCAAACAATGCCCGCTATATTTTTGGGGATTAGGCAATTTTAAAAATTGAGGTACTTGCATAGGAAATTTACTAAATTTATTTATTCCCACAACCTGTCGAGTACACCTTCAGATTTGGTAGTTTATAAAGAATCTTGATTTTTTTGGTGCATATTTAGTGGACGATGGTTCATATACAGGGTAGCGAGAAAGTCTGGCACGAAGTTATTTTATTTGAAAAGAATAAACATATAATTATCAAATTTTGGGGTTATAAGCGGTATTGTATTCTTCGTTTTTTTTACAGTTCCTCTTAAAAACGAAGAATACAATACTGTTCATAACCCTAAAATTTGATAATTATAAGTTTATTCTTTTCAAATAAAATGACTTGGTGCCAGATTTAACAACCGATACTACAAACACAATTGTATTGACAGTGACAGATATAAAAGTTTGAAATATATTTAAATGGACATATTTAAACTGACAGATTTTAAAAGTTTTTATGAATTCTACTTTATATTTGTTTTTAATAGTTACAATTAAGTGATTGCAGAAAAAATGTTGTATGTATTACGAGCAAAAACGTGACATTATTGTTTTCGAGTAACCATTACTCTCAAGCAATAATGTATCACTTTTCGCTCTTAATACATAAATAACTATTTAATCGATATAGTGGCTCTCAGCATCGAATACATAGACCATAGCGTCGATGACTTTTTGATAACCATCCAAAATACGAAAATGAATTAACATGATTGTCAACTCTCCAATCCATGAATTTTTCATATATTTCTGCATAAATCTTTTTGGATTTTAATGGTTATAAATCCAAAGATGTCTGCT
>CAJUYG010001577.1:35899-62110 GCA_910591675.1 Galerucella calmariensis | reverse complement strand
CTGCTCAGCTTGATTTGCTATTTCTTGTGGTGTACTTGGAAAATCTAAATAATTTTCAGATTTAGAAATCATGGTAACTTACTCAAAAAACTAACAATGCTTTGAGTGTAAACAATTGAAGAGAAATGTCAAACCAAGTGTCCAACTAATGAAGCCTGGGAAATAAATATAAATTGTTTTTAAATCTCACGGTATTTTTACAATTCTATTTTGCTTTTTAATTAAACAAAAGCAAAAAAATGCATTCTTATTAAAGAAATGATTCCTGTCTTTGTTTATTAATAAGCAAAAGTCGTCAAAACTTTATAAACGAGGGCGGAAAATAATTGAAAATATAAATTTAACTTTCGTCACTAGAGACTAAAGAGATTCTATTACAAAATGACGACTTTTTGTATAGGGTTGTAGAAAAAAAGAATTGTTTCAATTGTTTTGAAAGTTGCAAAAGTAGCTTCCCTGTAACTCATGAAATATTAATACTTCATTCGAAGAATGATACTTAAAAATGACAAAAAGCACATCGGAGAATAGAGGTTCCATCTATACAGGGTGTCCCCGGAGTTCGTACCAAAAACTTGGGAAGTGATAGAATGACTAAAAATAATGATAGTATTTCATATAAAATTTTTTCTTTACGCACTTCGTCAACAAACTATAGACCTCTTAAGTTGGGAATGGAAAATGGTTTTTTATTTACAATTATTATTAAATGGCTGATTGGAAATTAGTAATATTTTAACCGTTAATAACCACCATAATTGCACATTTTTTGGCGTGATATACAAGTCTACAACATACTTGTGAACTCAGGTACCGACTAAGTTTAATGGTGGATGCGCCATGTTTTGGTTAAGTAAAACTTATTTCAGTTATAAATGCAACAATTGGCTTTTGTGAACATTTTTAGAGATATCAAGTCCGCATTACATTTATTTTGAATGTACGATTACAGGAAGCATCCTGTATTATTAGCAAACTATTAATAAATTGGTGTAATTTTTTTAAGCCGTTTTGACTTTTTAATGTCTTTATTTACTTGGTTATTCGTTTTTTCTAATCTGCTAATGTAATGTAGTTATTCATTTTTCAGGGTTTTGTTGCTATTTTTACTTTTATTAAAGTAATGTTCGTTATCAATAAAGTTCTTTATGGTTAAACAAAGTAAAAGTTTAAATTTATAAATGTAGACTGCACCAATTTATCAATAATTTGCTAATAATACAGGATGCTTCCAGGCTTCCTGTAATCGTACGTTCAAAATAAATGTGATTGCGCCAATAGGTGTGCAGTGCGACATAAAATTGCCCGTATCTCTTAAACCGTTAATGTTATCGAGATGTCACAAGAGGACTTGATATCTCTAAAAATGTTCACAAAAGCCAATTGTTGCATTAATAACTGAAAAAACTTTTACTTATCAAAAAAATGGCGCATCCACCATTAAACTTGTTCGGTACCTGAGTTCACAAGCATGTTGTAGACTTGTATATCACGCCAAAAAGTGTACAAATATGGTGTTCACTAACGGTTAAAATAATCCACAATAAGCCCAGGAGGCTGAGGTGGTACCGGCGAAGGGACGGCTCCAGGGAAAAAAACGGTTAAAATATTAGTAATTTCCAATCAGCCATTTAACAATTGTAAATAAAAAACCATTTTTTCTACTAACGTGCGGAAAGTGAATCTTTTCCGCAATAAAAAGCGTGCGGAAAGAGTCACTTTTCCGCACTAGTGCGGAAAGTAAATTTATTGACATTTGAGGAATATACTGACATTTGAATATTCAAAATATGTATTTTGTATATCCAAGTTTACCAAATGACTGAAAAATTAAGAAATTTATTAGAATTCTGCTATAATTTTCAATAAAGAGGAACGCGTACGCTTCAATAATTTTTTAATGGCTGGTATAAGCCTCATCAAATGATTGTCAAATAATAAATATCTGACATTTCTCATCTGTCACTTTGAATCAACATAGCAACAAATGAAAAAATAATCGTCAGTCAATACTCTACGTTATCAAAACCAATTTTACCGTCGCAGCTTTTTCTAAGAGATAATTTATCCATAGAAGAAAAAATAGTGTACCTAACACGTGCGTAAAGTGACTTTTCCGCACGCGATTGCTGGCCGAACTCCGCTAAAGCGTCGTTCGGCCATCTGCAATAGCGTGCGGAAAAGTATCACTTTCCGCACTAGTTAGGTAAACTACTACAGTAAAAGCTCCTTATTCGCGCTTCCTTTATTCACGTTTTCACTATTCGCGGATAAAAAAAATGCTACCCAATTCCTATATTCGCGACTAAAAATTTCTTTATTCGCGGATCTAATAAGTACATACATAATAATAAAATTATTCCAATAGGTATCCAACCCAATATCCTTGTCAAATGGACTAATAAAAAAATAAAAAATAGATCTTATTACAACTGCCTAAAGTATATTGTTAAAATGATATCGCTGAGGCCTTTGACAAAAGCCGCTTTCGCCGCGGTCAGTGTTTTTAAGAATGTAAACAAAAAGGATAAAAGCAACGTGACATTTAATTTGAAAAATCTTAGTGAAGGTTTAAGAATGGCAAATGAGCTTTGCGATTTCTTTATGAACATTGATCCGTCTATGGAACGAAGTCTTATTTTTAAGAGGCAAATTGCTAATGCGACTGCTATGTATCAGTCTGAATTGAAGGAGCTTTTGAAAACTGCCAAGCAAGAAAAAATTACAAAATTCTTCAAACCATTGCCTAAGCCTTAAGATAATTAATTAAAATGTTAAAAAACTTCAATTAAATAATTTTTTTATATATTGGTTTTTTTTTATTCTGTTACCTAGGAACGTATCCCCTATAATCCCATATAAATTGCCATTCCTTATTCACGGTTTCTGTATTCGCGGCATATTTATGGAACGTATACCCCGCGAATAAAGAGCTTTTACTGTATTTCATTCCCAACTTTAGAGCCCTATAGTTCGTTCACGAAGGACGAACTCCCAGGACACCCTGTATATAATTATATCATTCTACAAACTTATGAAGTACCTACTGTTAATCACGGTATGGGAAAAATAATTTCATTTATTTTAGTTTTCAATGTCACTGGACATGTTCTAAAGGTAACGTAAATGGCCCAACTATCGGACGCTTAAGAGCAAAGGCGTTCAGAAAAAATATATGCTCTTGAAAATCACTGACACGAGTTGCACTTCAGGTTCCTATATTTCTTTGCCTATCATAATATATTATCTCGTTTGATAATAATAAATGTAGTTATCCAATAATTAATAATTTATTAAAAAAGATACATTTGTCCCAGTCATCGGACGCTCCAACAGAGTGAAGCTCTAATTATCGGACGGGATATGTCCCTATTATCGGCATATGTGGGATATATAATAAAACAAAAACATAAACTCCAATTGATTCGAAATACAATAAGACAAGAAACAAAACATCAATTCTAACCTGTTTACAATAAAAACGTTTGCTATGTATTCAAAAAATGAGCGTTCTGTCATCCAGCCATTATCTGACTTGCCAATCTCCCACGATTTTGGAACATTATGATTGACCTCCTTTGGAATTCTCTTATAAGAATATATTATAATAAGCGGTGATGGCAGATCCCCAGCAGCATTGCACATAAAAAGTATAGTAATTGCTTCTTTTCCGTTATTATTTGACATGCTGTATACAGTTTTATCACCCTTTTTAGTTAGAACTTTTTCTTCTTTGGGACACAAGAAAACTGCCGTTCCGTCGCAGTATTAAAATCTATTTGGTTCGGTTACATCGTTTTAATTTTCTTTTAAATAATTATTCACCTCATCGAACCATTGGCGCATTGTTTTCTTCTGTCACTTTGGATCGGTGTGCAGTCATGCTCTGTGGAACCCTTTTGGGTCTTCTTAAAAAGCGCTTATACCAATGACGGTCGATAAATAGACTCAAAAATGGAGCATGGTCCTAGCTATCGGACATGTAATAAAATAATTAATAGGAGACTTAAATGAAAACAAGCTTCAGTAAAATAATTTTTTACATGAAGCTTATACTCCACATAATAGTCAACATTTTATAACATATAAAAATCCGTTGCTAATTTTTTTTTTGTTTTTCTTCAAACTTTACTATTAACTATCTCAACTATCAGTCATATAATGTACCAAATATCGGTCATTTCATGTACAAACTATGGGTATAGCAGTTTATTAAAGTGCTCACACAAATATAATATTTAATTAACTCTTTTATTTAATGAAGTATGCTATGCTATGTCGATAACTGGTCGGAAAAATCATTGGTTTATCAATAACTATTGTATTCTGAAAGATCTTAGAAACTTTTCATCAATATTGTGTAATGCAATTTAAAAAAAAAAACCATAACATTGTTGTAGTTATCGGACACCTGTCGGATAGCTGGTACATAACCCAATTTAATATGTCCCACTTATCGGCCACCATTTTATAGGAAAAAACAACGATAAATTAACAAAAAAAAAACATCAAAAATGTAAGATTACTGAATAGCATTGTCTAACCCACTTCGCTAGCGAAATGACGCCTTTGGCTAATGCTGTTACCACTCGACTATTTTCAAGCTTACTGAGAATTATAGAAGTTCGTAGAAGGGGTAGGTTGTATCAACAATGTGGCCAAAATGTGCAATTTTTCAGAAGAATATATTTTTGGTCTCAAAGATATACACTTAACTTATTATTAATAAAAAACCAAAAAAGTGTCCGATAATTGGGACGTGGCCGATATTTGGGCCATTTACCTTATATGATGTCTTACACGACAAACAAGCAGATTCAATATTGCACTTTTTGCATAATAAAACAAATAACTATTTAAAAATGTAACCAGACATTGAAATGGCCATTTGAAAAGCCATTCCAAAATTATGAAAATTGGTTATTTTGAAACTAAGTAGAATTCAGATTTAAAAAGATACAATAAAGCTTGGAATTTAAATACCTTCAATGACAAAAAGTGTAATTACGATCCGAGAAATAAACCGGACACAGTGGTGGAAGACCGATATTTAATTACAGGCATATTATGTCAAGCTCGGGATTAAGAGCGAGGACAACGAAGAAAGACGGGAGACCGTGACATGTGACAGAATCGACTAGTAGGGGCGGGGGACCGTGTCAGGTGACAAAGCCAACGAGGAGAGATAAGGGACTGACATAATCCAAATATGTACGAATAAATCTTGAGAGTCTGGTAGTTGTAAATTGTAGGTGTTGAAATAACTATCGAAATTAAAGATTGTTTTAAAATTTAATTTGTATTTCACTTGTATATATATACATTTATTAAATGCATACAATCAATTAATTTACTTACAACATTCACGCAATTGCCAAAACATCGATCATTATTAAAAAAAAACACTAAATTCCTATACTATACTTTTAAATTAATATTCATGAAATGTCACTATGGTTCTCACAACGAATGGAATATCAAATGATAATATGTATGTCATTTATGAGATTGAACGTAAATTAAGGTTACGTGAACTTCTTAGAATCGGCGTCTTTTATTTGGAAAATCATCGCCACGTCGACTATCGTTGACCCAATGTCCGCCGCCTCGATTACTATTTTGACCTCCTTGATTCGAACGTGTATTATCACGATCGTAACGATTGCCACTGTGGCGTTCATACGAACTCATGAACGATTTTGGATCCTATGATCAAGTAATAATAGATGTACAGTTTAATACGCTTCGTTTATATACATATGCAATATGTCAAGGAAGCATCGGGAATTGATCATTCAAAAAGCCTTTTATCAAAAACACGTGCGTATGAGTGGTACGGTGCATTAAAAATGGCGAAGCATGGGTATACGACTTAAGACACGCAAACCAGTCAACAAGTCAACGGAATATCGTCTTCCAACTGAACTGAGGTCGATCAAAAGTGAGTGAAGAATTTCTGTACAAAAACTCAACGAACCTTATCAAACAACCACAAATTTCTCCTGATATGACTCTGGTCGCCTCAAAACTAAAATTACCACTATGAGGCACTCATTTTCAGTCGATAGAAGACATAAGAACGATTACTGAAGGTAGTACAATACAAATATATGCATATTACACAATTTTTGTTTTATTGACCAATTCCCTTTACCTTTTTGACATAATATATAACACAATAAATCAATAATTTTATGGTGATTAAAGGTATTTATACACAAACTATTTTATTTAAACATGCAGTGACGGTTCACTGCCGAGTCTCAGACTAGAATTTATATGAAACTAAACATATTAACCCTCAATCAGAAGAAGTAATCGGCCGACCCTTGTTCCAAGGACGTTACCAAATTTATATAGAAATTTTTTGTTTGAATGTTTCAACTATTCACTCTCCGCCTTGTTTGAGTCCCCCAAGACTTAACTTTAATTGTATTTTCTCATTTTTTAACGTCTCAACTTGATTACATAAATGGAAAAAAACTGACCGACGCTGGGAATCGAACCGTCGCACTCTTGCTACAAGAGAATACAAAATATTGGAAATTTTTTGAGGAGGGGATGAGAAAAAAGCTATAATTGAAGGGAAATGTCTGCCAGACTAAAAGAATTAATAGTGCGACACAAAACAAATCAACATTTTAGTGAATTTGGCAGATAGGTTCATTTCCTTGGCAATGTGATATAACAAAATACTTATCTTAATCGAAATGTTGATGTTGTTTTTTAACTTCGGAGTTTTAAATGTAAGTACCGACCAAGTTAAGTTTTTGCCCACCAGTACAGCTGTAGTCAGAAACGATCATGACATTTGCGTACCTACTGTCAAATATGGCAACATCGATGGAATACTGGTCAACCGATAACATTTGATCCCCCTGCTTCTTCGAATAAAAACAATTTTCCCAACAAAGAATTATTTAAAATATCGAGATTTCAAGTACCCCAGTATCATAGATTTCTTCGATGCTCATTTATTTTCTCAACAATAAATCATCAGAAATTGTTCAAGATATAATGGGAAAAGTAATCATTATTCACCACCCAGATGTACCAATTTTAGTAGAGAATAATAAATAAATGAAAGCACATAAGTGAACCCCTTTTAAAAATTGTACTGTACCCCCACATTTTAATTTTTACAAATCAAATCGCTTAAAAGTATTTAACGTACGCCAATGGCAGATGGAGTTTTTTGCAAATAGAGTAGCTCTTTTTAAAAATGTATATCGCAATTCTACGTTGAATGGAATGTTTTACAATTTAATCAACTGGCTTTAAATATTTTAGAGTGCAAGATATAGACATTTTCACAAATAAATTTTATAGAAATAATAGTAAATATTTATATACAAATTCCATCGTTACCCATGTACCCATCCAAAAAGAGTCCAGCACGCACATAATGTTGTCGTACCAAAAAATCGATCAACGCGGCATAATTATGTTTTCGCTTCAAGTTAACGATTAGTTAATTGAAGTTTCAAAATTGAACAGAGAGAGCTTTTTAAATTTAATGGTTCGCGGAATATTTTACATTGTAGATACATGAAATATATTTTGCTCTAGGAGCGGACGGCCCAAACAAAGGTCTCTGGTATATAGACAGGCTTGTCTTGCAATTATTGGTAAGAGTGGCTAGGTAGACAACATAAAGAATTGCGCATATTTCCAAATGCACAAAACAGCCTTATATGGAGCATAGCAGATGGTCGGAGGACGCTGAAAGTCACAATATTCCAGGAATGACCTCTGACATGATGCCTCCAACAGTAAACTACAACCTGCCTTACTCCATCTCATTTCCAAATATACAGGGTGATTCATTAAGAATGCCCAATCTCTGAACTGTAGATTCTAGACCTCAAAATATGATGATTCTGCTCAACATGCCTTATGCAAATATTGCTAGTTTCCGAGATAGATAATGAAGTGTATTGAAGTAAATGAGCATTTTCTTTGAAGTTTTTCATTTTTATTTACAAATTTGATATTGTTACATATTTAAGGAATAGTAAAATTTGTTATGAAAAAAATTAAAATTTATTGAACTTTTTAGAAGAAAATAACTCTATAACCGATTGAGTTACACGAATCAAAGAAGAGTAACTTTTGTTGTAGAATTTAACGATTTTTTATATTTTTTATTATTTTAGTTGTAAGTTTAGCCCAAAAAAAGTTTACTTTGATTTAATAAACACAAACAAGTGTAACTAGCGCCCTCTTTTAGCAATGTTAAATTAGAGTGCAAATTATGATTCCTCATGCCAAAAAACGTAAAATTGCCTATTTTCAAATAGAAATTGTGAAAAAATAAAAAATTATTGCGAAAATCAAAATTTAAATTTAAACTTTGAACACCTCGTATCTTTGAAACTAGCAATATTTGCATATGGCATGTTGAGCAGAATCATCATATTTTGAGTTCAGATATTGGACATTCTTAATGAATCATCCTGTATATGACTACTAACATTAGATCGCTGTTGGTACACAGATGGCTCAAAAACTCCTTCAGGCTCTAGTGCATATGGTCGCAGACCTGAGAAAAATATCAAAATTCCAACAGAATGGAAGTCAAACTCACACAGTACAATAAAAAAATTCGTCTTTAACAGCAGCTCCTACCGTGTAACGTCGATATTGGTATTAAACTTTCAAAAAAAGTCTCTCCTCAATAGGAGAAGTCAACAAAGTGTCTGGTTATTCTGGTAAAGATGGCAACGAAAGGGCCTTCTCCTTTGAAAAAGAGTTCCGCATGTGATTTTATTGGAATTGGCATCTCATCAAGTTTTGCCAATCAAAACCTTCATTGACCTTACAGAAAATGCAGTTTCAGTAGAATGCTGGATAATAATGGTATGCAGTATCACTAAATAAACCCAGATAAATTCAGAATGTTTCTATGTCTGTATCATTAAATCATTCAGATATATATGGATTAAATGAAAATTCATTGAAAATCAATACTTACCATGAGTCCATTATCATCTGAAGCTATAACAAAATAATGTTAATTAGATAACACTGTGGTGACAGGATTTTGAATACATTACATTGAATACAGAGCTGGAAAGCTTGGCTAAAGATGGTAACAATCAAAATGAATACAAAACAAACAAAAAGGGAATAATAATATAGGTAGACTATGAGCCCCCATGGGGAAAAAAGTGTCGCGATTTGAAACAGCAGCAAACCCATTCAGAACGATAGTTTATCGTGCCACAATCAGTTCCAGCACTATGGCGTACATTTTCTCTTGTGTAGAAAAGCGCAGTGGAAAATTAAGCATTTTATTTTCCACCCCGTTAAAATGTGATGAAACTGTTGTTACATTTGATAGTAGAACCATAGGAGATCGGTCGAGACTCTGTGCCGTTCAAAAATAATCGTGAGAAAAATCTAGGAAAATTTTTGGAAACTCTCATTTTCACCCCCTGAGACGACATATGAAATTGTACGCCGTTTGTTACATTTGATAGTAGAACCATAGGAGATAGGTCGAGACTCTGTGCCGTTCAAAAATAATCGTGAGGAAAATCTAGGAAAATTTTTGAAAACTCTCATTTTCACCCCCTGAGACCGATATATGAAACTGTACGTCGTTTGTTACATTTGATAGTAGAACCATAGGAGATCGGTCCAGATGACGTTCAAAAATAATCGTTTGGAAAATCTAGGAAAATTTTTGAAAACTCTTATTTTCTACCCTCTAAAGAGATTATTCGAAACTGTACGGCATTTGTTTCTGTAGATTATCCAACATATTAATAAACGGCACTTGTACGGCACTACTGTCAAATATTTATTTATGTGTTGTATTATCTACAGAAACAAATACCGTACAGTTTCAAATCATCTTTTTAGAGGGTAGAAAATAAGAGTTTTCAAAAAATTTCCTAAATTTTCCGAACGATCATTTTTGATTCTGACCTGATCTGGACCGAGCTCCTATGATTTTACTATCAAATGTTACAAACGGCGTACAGTTTCATATCACATATTAGGGGGTGGAAAATAAAATATTCAGTTTTCTACTGCGCTTTTCTGCACAAGAGAAAATGTACGCCATAGTGTTGGAACTGATGGTGGCATGATAAACTATCGTTCTGAGTGGGTTTGCTGCTGTTTCAAATCGCGACACTTTTTTCCACATGGGTTCATGTATTTGCGTGAAGCCTTTATAATATGTGACCCTGTTTTTTACTGACTTTCCAAGGATATTATTACTACACAAATTCCTGGGGAATGTTTAATGAATTAGGTGCGAACGGATCTATTATAGATTATTTTCTTTGAAAGCTAACGGATGATGCTGCTGGGCAAGGAGCCGTGAAAAAGAGGGAGATGACAAATGCCAATATAAAAAAAATGGAGCCAGATCATCGGTGAACAACGAGAGAACTCGTGGTAGGTATCTATGACCATATAGATACTAAATGTTGTTTTTTATATAAGTGCATATTATAACATTGTAAGTTACGATTGATAAAGATATAGTTTGTTCAACCATCCTTTGCCGTTATGTCATAATCGGTGACGTATTCTGCTGTTTTACATATGTCTTATATTTGTTGAATGTTATTTTACACTTAACCTCAAAATTATAATCAATGGCATATGTTAAGAATTGTTTTCAAAATATGACAACTGAATTGTCAAAAGTAAAAGATAAAATTTATGTCGACCTTAGATAAGAAATACGTTAATGACGTCATAATTCCGTCTCATCGATTAAATGAATGAGAGAGCAAGCTGGACAATGTATGACGTAACGGCAAAGGATGGCTGAACAAACTATATTTATTACAGAGCTGGAAAGCTTGGCTAAAGAAGATGGTAACAATCAAAATGAATACAAAACAAAAAAAAGGAATAATAATAGTGGAGTACAGACCATGTGAAAATGATAAAATTGACAAAAATAATAGAAAACTCTGAAGGATGATCCAACATAAATATTATACACAAAGACACGAGAGAAGTAAAGTTGATAGTAATAGAAACATAATATTGAGATACAATTAAAGACACTGAAGTAAGAATTTGACGAGATATCGGCAGTTACCATGATATAGTAGAGTTCAAATTAGAAGATAAGGCACCATGTATCTATAAAAATCTCTAAACTGAGAGACCAAGCAGTACCGCAGAAATAAGAACAGCAGGTTTCTAAAGAAATGGAAAATGTAATGGGTTATTTCATTTATCATCTATCATTCCATGAATATGCCATTCTAGATATCGATGGGCGAACGCGACAAATTTGCGATTTCAAGTTTTAAGTATGTACCAGGTTATAGATACGGGTTCTGTGGACATTTTGACAACAGGACGAACGTTTTAGAATGAAAATAAGGAATTTAAAGCAAAAAATTCAAATTTCCTTGGGGCGAATGTGCTCCAAAAGTTTCTCAGAAAGGGCGAATATCAAGTACTACTAAACGGCAAAAGGGCGAACGTATATTGTTTTTGTATTGGAATTATAACCTCACTTATTTCATTCAGTGAACGGCCACTTGTGAATGTGTTTTCTTCCAAAAAGTGACAATTATGAATAAAAGAACCGAAAGAATACTGAATTTAGCCCGCGATGTGGATAAAAACAAAATCAATGTATTAAATGACATAAAATTGCCAATCAAAATACCAAAAGTAGCTGAGAATTTAGAGGTTGAAGATGGTCTAAGTTCCTGTGAAATTCTCACAAGCCCAATTCCAGAGCTTCAAAATGAAGAGGTGAGTAGGTTTTCTTACTATAGTATTTTTAAATAGACTATTGCATACAAAGAATTTAAATAATGCATATACAGGGTATCCGGTTAAGCCCGGCGACCATCCATTTTTATGTTTATTTGGAATATATCACTTTGAAATATTTTGAGTTTTTTATTTTATCCAAGTTTTTTAACATCTTTACAAGCATTATTATTAATTCCACCGTGTAAAACTATTTTGGCGAATAAAGTTTATGTTTTAGCAAAAGGGCTAATGTAGGGCGAATAGTCATTTCTTAACAAAACGTATCTGGAAAAAGGGCGAATATCCACAAAAAGCCGTTTTTTAATCAACTACTTAAAAATTTTAGTATTTTTTTGTCATTTCAAGGTTAGTAATGAACATTTGAACTGCTTAACTCATCACTTAGTAGTTGGCAGATAGAATCATACCGAAACATTTTCCTTTGTTTTCTCAAAACATCAAAATGGCGCATTCGCCCTTTAGGAAAAACACCATTGATATAGCAATAAAGGTGTGTGTGGAAAGAATAGAAAACAGAATGATATAAATAAAAGTTCATGGAGGGTGAAATAAATAAAAAACAAGAAAATGGCATGGCTGGTCAAATATAACAATGAAAAAAAAAATTGAATTGGTATTGTCAGGAACTACTCAATGATACAGAAAAGAGAAACAAATACAAATTAATATGCCGGAGAATACAGAAATAAAGAGAAGAACAACAGAATAGAGAATGGATATGACAAAATATGTTGGACAAAAAGGAAAAGATATGATACATAATTTCAATAAAATTGTAGAAGGTAGATGAATGAACTCTACCAAGGAACTGACAAAAGCCACTGATCACATCAATACATTCAGGGGGCGTCCATTAATTACGTGAGGCGTTTTCAAGTATTTTTCGACCCCCTCTCCCTCCTTGGTGAGATATCATAAGATTTTTCTCAACTCCCTCTCCCCTCCCCTAATCTCACGTGAGATTCTTCAAAACTTCTATTTGGACTGTAAACGTGTTGTACCTATTATTGAGGAAAAAACTCGTTCTATCACTTTTATCGAAGACTAGTAAAGACTAGTATTTGTGAATATTAACGTATCACAATCATAAAATTAAATAATGATAATTAAACAAAAATTAAGAAAATATTTATTGGAGTTCATTCCATGGATACTCGTACACAGCATCAAGAGTGTATTGATGTGATATCAGCAGTATCTCCAGTCCAGGATTATGCTCTAAGAAGAGCTTCTGGACAGATGATATCTACCTTGTATTGATGAGGCGCAATTACACCGAAACCAGTCTACAAGTGATGTTGTCCCTTCTAATCACAAACTTGAACATTTCCAGTACCTTAGACAAACACAGTGGCGGTAGGCTGAGGTAGGCTCGAGCCTAGGGCGGCAGATTTTGGGGGCGGAAATTGGGGAAACGAATTTTTTTTACCTCATAGAAATCAAAAAGTATTTCTATGACGGTTTTCTGATGTCTTACAGATAGAAGTCTGCAACAAATTTTGTCAATGACTTTCCTGTCTCACTTGTTATTGCACATTCCGAGAGTAGCAAACTTCCATATTCCAGAGTAAAACAGCCAGTTCGCCGCCCCTCAACCAGTAATCGGCCTCTCGCCTCTGCGCTCTTTGCACACACTTTTTATGAGTGAAAAGAGCGAAATTGTAAAAATATGCCCCTCTTCCCACTAACAACTCATACATGCCAATCTTACTACTGGTTGGAGGCTACGAACTGGACGGTTTGTATATAATTTTTCGATTTTTATTCGAATATAATCAATAATTTAGTGAATACCCCATTACCCCGCCCATACATGATTGAGCTTCGATTAGCTCAAAAATATACCGAAAAATTATTTTACGTGCAATAACAACGAAATTGTTGCATTATAAGAATAATGTACCTAAGATATGACAATTGTTGAGGCAAGGTGGGCAAAAACTATTCAGCCTATACCTTGAAAATTTGTAAATCCTTCACTGGACAAACAGAACAGAACAGGAAAAAACTTTGAGATGAAGTTTTCTCTGGATTGCTAGGTAAAGGAGGCAGAAGCTCAAGTGAAGCAAATGACAGCTCTGAATGGAAAATATTAACAAATCAAGAGTTATCACTTTTCTTACATTCATACTTATTGAAATTATTCGCTTACCATTTTGATTAAATCCAGTCGGTGTATCATAGGCTTGCTCCTGTTGATTCAACATAGAGTCCAAATTGTGAGCTTGCATAAAAAGACTGTTTTCTTGCTGTTTTCTTCGCATTTCTTCTTTGTTTACCATCATCCTCGATTCTATATCTTCCTGTGATCGTCTCATCATTTCTTCAGTTCTAATTCTCTCTTCTTCAACTTGTCTTTGTTTCATTTCCCATTCCCTCTTTTGTCTATCTTTGTCCATTTCTCTGGCTCTCAATTGATTTCTAAGCAGCTCAGTTTCATGTTCGTATTTTGCATACTCCATTTGTGCTACCAATTTTTCTTTTTCTAGTTCCATTTCCTTTTTAAGGGCTTCTTCTTTTTGTGTGTGCAGATCATATAATTGTTTCCATCTTGTACCATATTCATTTTCAAATGATCCAGCTGATGCAAATCTTGGACCTTGTTCTCTTTCTTTCATGTATTCTGGATTTTTTTTGTTGATGTTTTTCTCTGAATATCCATCGTTATCATCCACAAGATCAAAAGCCTCAACAATGACAGGTTGAAGAGTTCCAGTTAAGAAGAAGCAACCTTCTGAGCATTTTCTGATGGAGTTAAGAGCAGATCCTTTGCGGGCAAAATCAATAATAGCTTCTCCTGTGGATTTTCCTCTCTCATCAACACATACAGTTGCTCGTTCAATCTACAACATTAAAAGCACATATTAAACTTGAATAAAATAAAACAGAGCTTGGAAGATAAGGAATTATGTGTGTTAGTTTCTCGATATACGACAAGCATTTGATAGAGTATGGCACGATCAACTATATCTCCTCTTAAAATCATATCTAAACGATCAACACTTTCAAGTAAAATTTGAAAATGAGCTCTCAACCTTTCATCAAATTAAAACTGGAGTACCCCAAGGCAGTGTCCTAGGCCCTTTCTTATATTTATTATATACGGCAGATGTTCCAACTACCAATAAAACGCTCATAGCAACATTTGCTGATGATACAGCAATTATGACATCTAATACTGATCCTAACACAGCTTCCAACCAACTCCAAAATCACCTAACTCTTCTGCAATCATGGCTAAAAAAATGGAAAATTGAAGTCAACACTAATAAATCTAATCAAATTACTTTCACCACAAAGCAGTGTGCCTGTCCACAAGTTACCATTAATTATGATCCAATACCGATATGCAAAGAGAGCAAAATCCTTCCAATCTAAAACCCTCCATGTACTAATAAATACTCCAAGGTAGGTTTCAAATGACACTATACACAGAGATCTAAGAATACCATATATCAGAGACATCATCACAAATCATCATCAAATAAATACAGAAAACGATGTTCAGATCATAGCAATCAACTTATCAGTAACCTGTTAAACCTACCAATAGAAGAAAGAAGACTAATAAGAATTTGACCCGAAGATCTGTGAAAATCCAGAGAACCGTTAACTGTCGGTACCTGACTCAAGCCACCAATCCACATCTCATTTGCTTATTACTCTATATTGTAGTAGATTGTAAATTTGCAGTAGAATGAAAAAAAAATATTAAATTTGATAACAAGGAAAATTAGCAACTTACCTCTCCAAAAACTGAGAATGCATAGTGCAGTAACTCATTAGAAACATATGGAGTAAGATTCTTGATTTTTATGGTGGCAGAATTAGGAGCAAATCTAATCTTTAAATTACGAGATTTAACAATGGTACCATCAAGTTCTCTCTTGGCTTTTTCTGCATTGCTGTGGAAATCCAATTTAATAAAACCAAAGTTTTTCTCTTTATTAACAAATACTTCGGCCGTTTCCCCAAAAGGTTTGAAAAGTTCAAGTAATTCTTCTTCTGTTACTTCAGATCCAATGTTTCCTATGTACAACCTATTTCTTCCATTAAATTTCTTTTCTGATATATCTATTGGAGGTAAATCAAATGTGGGCCCTGAAAGCTGGTTCAATCTATCCAAGAATTTGTCTTCTGGTCCTCTCATTCCACCCCTTGGCCCTCTCATTCCGCCTCTCATACCACCTCCATCACGATCATCTCTACCATCACGTCCTCGATTACCTTGATGGCCTTCACCATCTTGGTGATCTCCCTCTCCTTCATGTTTTACATTTCTTCCACCCCCAAAACCTCCTCCACGGCCCCCACCTCTTCTAAATTCAAAGTTTCTGCCACCCCTTTGATTCTAAACAAAAATATAAAAATTTTAGTATATTGTTCAATTATTGGAGCCAATGTTGAATAATTTGATAATTTGTTGCATTTTGATTAACAGAGATTATTGAAATTTCAGGTTCATATTCCCGTATCGTAGAACGATTTATACGAGGATTTATTCTTATCCAGGAAATTCAATACAATTCATTCTTAGGTACATTAAAGTTATAACAAAAATATTTACCGAGCCGGGCCCACCTCCTCTAGGGCCTCCGAATCTTCCTCCTCGTCCAAATCTCTCACCAGCTCCTCCACCTCCTCGGCGTTCTGTTCTATTGAAGTTGTTGGGTTTTTCTTGTATATTTAAAGTAGTGTCATTAGTTGATGATTCTACTTCAATATTAGTCGTATCAGGATTATTTTCAGCTTGCATTGTAATATCCTTACTGTTTAGATAGGGATAGTAGCTAATAGTTAATATTTTTCAACAATGTGAAAATTATTCTGTTTTCGACAGCAACAAACAAGCAAAAGCAAACTCTAAGAAAAATGGCGGATAAAATTGGTGATGGGCAGTGAGCATGGCTGGCATATGGCGCTACCGGTGATTTATAACTGCTATTAGAAAACGTTAACAGTTGTGTTGTTTTTATTCATTCTGTTCAGCTTCGTTGAAATTTTTGAACTGAGCGGTAGACCAAAGTGAGCAGGAAATCCTAGAAAAGTTGATCAGGAATAATAAGTGCAGAAAAGAGGAAAGTGCATCATAAAATTTTAGGTTACCGTATTTTATTACCGTATTATTATGTAGTTTAAAATAATTAAATAAAAATATAATTATGAGGATAATGTTATCAGCTCTTTTCGAAGTAAGCGCTTAAAAAGAATACGTAGTATTTAAGTGAACAGAGCAACTGATTTGGTTATAAAAATCACCACTTATCCGTATACGTATCGCAATGCGCAGAAGCAATATGTGGGCTCCGTAACGTTACGTGTAACGTATTAATCCGTCACACGTACCCATAGACAAAATATTATATTTCTCTATGCACGTACCTAACGTACGTATTGCTTTAATTGCAATACCGCATACGGTGTGGTATTTATGTAGCGCCATTTTAATAACGGTCTGCCTAAAATTTATTTGAAAATAAGAGCTATCGCCATCACTATAATTTAATAACGTAGCACTGCGTTATGTAAGAAGTGACATAACTTGTCTTTTTCTGTATATACAGATAATTTAAAAAAAAAATTAAAAACCAAACAACCTCACTATTTGCATTGTCTAATATAAAGTTATATTAGACAATGCTATTTGCATATTTTAAACGCAAACCACAAAACAAACTAATAAAAATAAACACCATCTATTATAAACAATGAACACATTTTAGGCGTTTGGCTGCGAGGTACCGTTGACCCTACGTTACACAATTTCTCGGGACCGTAACGTTTTCGCGACAGGTCGGTCATGGACAATGAACTCTATACTACACTTAATAGTATAGAGTTCATTGGTCATGGACAGTGGTGAGTAAGGTGTTTTTGGGAGCGGTTAGCGGTTGACGGTTGACATTTATAATCAATCACATAACCGATAAAAATATAAAAAAATAGTTATTTAAAAAAAAAAGGTAGAACGTGTCGCGGGACACATGGTGGGAACTTTAGTTCCTCTAAAGCAAAAAGTATGTAATACATTTGACGTTATAGATAAACAATTTGCAAAGCCTTGATGGCCGAGTAGTGAGCAAACCAGACTCTCACGCGGTAGACCCGGGTTCGATTCCCCGTGAATGTGATTTTTTTAATTGTCAATTTTATTTCTTAAATAATTATTCTGCTTGATATTAATAACGACAACAGGTAGATGTTTGATGTTAGATGTTTGAATAATAAAAAGAAATAAAAGCACGTTAGAAAATGATAATGATAGTACCGTTTCCATTGAATCGGTAGTCAACCGGTACCTCGCGGCAAAACACCTATTTGATAAACAAGAAATCCGATGCGATTTGCTCTGTCAACTGCGCAGGACAATTATGTACAGTATTTATAATAACACTCAACGATATGTAACCTTAAATTACGCGAAGCGCTAACGTTAATAGAGACTTTTAGCTTGTCTTGAATTTCTCACGTATCCGTATACGTAACAAACTGCGCATGTGTAGACCAGTTACGTCTCAGTACGTGTAAAAACTCATGACCAGCTAAAAGTGTCTATTAGCGTTAGAGACGTGAAGAAGTGAATCGCGCATTTAATAAACGTCAATATACCGCAAACGTGATTACCTCAGACCATTTTTAAACAAGCAATATCTCTCTATTGTGTTTCGTGTTCGCGTTTTTCAACGACCTAACGACCAAGAAGCGCGAAAGGTCACTTTAAGAAAGACTATTTTCTAGTAGATGTCAAGGTGATAGTACTCACTATGTTTAGGTTAAATTGAAAATTAAAACACATGTATGGTTACGTAACGAACGCATTTGCTGTCTTTCTAATGTTAATGTGATGACCCATATTTTTAATCCCTTTGAAGGAAAAAGCCGCCCAATGGCGTGCATAAGTTTTTTTTATAAATTTGAATATTGTGAAATAATGTTTTTTAAATGTAATTCAAATTTATAGTGGATTAAAAGAAAAACTGCATAAAATTTGTAATACAATTTTCTGTAAATAATCACGGTACCCTTTTATTTTGCGCAAATACTTCTGTATAAGTTCAACGATACGCCGAGATTCCATTACCATTCGATTATCTAACTTCTTATATTTAAATCCACAATTTAATAAAACCGCGCGAAGTGTTTCTAAACATTGATAATTATATTCAGGAATATCACTAATCAGTTCTAAAGATGGTACTATATTGTCCTTCTAAAACCCGTAAACAATCCGTTAATAACATGTTTCAAATGGTCTCCAAAATGCCATTCTAATTAATTAGTAATTACTAATAGGTACATTATATTCATAAATCTCACTCTAACGAACTACGAACAAATAAATATTAGGTATAGGTATATTGATATCAATTCACTCAACTCCACGAACAAATAATAAATATTACATTGATATCAATTCACTCAAGTCCACGAACAAATAAATATTATATTGATATCATTTCACTAAACTCACCCGAACAACTTCTATTATTTTAAATATTTCTTTAAAACAAAATTCACACACGCCCCTGAATGTAGACTGTTGTCTTAGCAGGCTTACCACCCTGAAACATAAATTTTTTTATGTTACAGTGGTCCGCCTGAGTAAGTGACCCGTTACTCCGTTATATTACAAACAATAATGTACTGGATTACTAAACACCTGCAACTAGTTCATCTGCGTTGCCAGATATACAAAATTTTCTTAAATATAGTGGGCATACATGAAGTTGTTTTAATTAATTTCTCTTTTTACAGCAATTTCGAGCGCCTTTTTTTAATGCTTACCAATAAATTAATATTATGTATTTTTTACAAATATTTCCAAACTAGCTTTCTGAGAACATCACGAGCTAACAGTTTACTGAAGTAATGGGAAACATTTGTATAGTGAGACCAACAATTTTAGAAAATATATCTGACAACATTGCTTTATCTTGTTTTAGTTCCTTTTGACCAATCACGTATCTCCGTTACGTTACGTATACGGATAAGGATAAATGTTCTATTTTTTGAAGAACTGCTTTATGACCCTGATATCTGAATGTAAAAAGCACAGTGAAGCGCCCAGCGTTGCCAGCACTATTACGTTCGTAATAGATCTAGTACGAAATGAATTGATTTATTACGCTATTACGCCGCTTTGCAATTTATTACGTTTTATTATTTTGGTCAGAGAACAAAAAATCGAAAACAAAAATCTCAGACATAACCGCTGTAATTTTGCCTTTACCCCGCTGTTGGCATTGGCTTTACTCCTTGGCTCCTTGCACTGGCACTACTGGCAGTGCAATGAAATTAGGCGTTCGACTTTTGACATAGACAAATCAAATCTTCCTCTATGACTTTTGATGTCAGACCATAGATATGGTCACGACTATTTAATCTCTTCCTAGCTTCACATTTTTTCCAAGAGTATTTTTATTAGAAGTTTTTCTCAATTAGATATTATTTTTACAATTTCTGTTCGTTTTTTTGTTGTTTCGTATATTTTTTTCTATGCAATAAAAGTTTTATTTCCTTTGGAAATTTTGATTTCAAGAAAATGTCAACAGTAAACATGTTCAGCTTTAGCGACATCTATTAAGCGTTTGCACCACATACAGAAAACTTCTATCTATTACGAACAAGTCCTAACCTATTACGAAATTCAACAAAATTTAGTACGAAAAATCAGAAGCTGCTGGCAACACTGGAAGCGCCCATGAATAGCAGAGCAGCAGCTAATATTTCCAAGTACACAACCATAGACAAAATAAAATATTTCTCTATGTACATACACAACCGTGTTGGTGTAAACTTTGAATAAAAAGACGAACTGTACTGTTATTCCAGATTTGTTTGCTCTCCACAACCATAGACAAAATATATTATTATTTCTCATGTCTACAACCTGAGCTAATAACACAACCACAAACATGGAGTCCACAAACCACGGTAGGTGGTTTGTGATGGAGACATGTCAACCAAAATGTCAAAACCAACTGAAATGCTGGTTGCCTAATCCTCGATGGTGGGAGATGCAAAAAATTGCGTAAGCACAATCAAATATCAAATCAAAATGCAATAAACTCTAAAATAGTAATGGCGGGCGACGATATCAACAAACTGTCGTGTTAAATAAATGAGCATATAATTTTGAATCATGCTTAGAAAACCAAGATATTCTTGTTTAATGTGCAGGCCTAGTGTAAAGTGCAAATCTTCAAGAAAAGAAACCAGTAATTAAAGTAGTTATCCATAAGGAATCGCAGTATTTACTTTAACTAATCGGTAAGTAATAATTTAAGGGTTATCTTTATTCATTGTGTATAATATAATAGTTGTCTTTTTCATTCTAAATTTTTCTCTAGTTTGTATTTATTTACACTCCATATTAATGTTTTTTATGTATTGTTAGACTTCTGGTATTATATTTTATCCCAATGTAGGTACCTATTACAGTTGTCTCCATTATTATCTACATGTAGTCAAGGTGCCCATGTTATTATTACTTATAACCTACTTGATGAACTTCATTTGAATGGAATACGTGGTGGAATTAACTTGCTAATGTTCCCATGAAATTAATATAATATCACAGGATTGTATTGTCAAGTGGCAGGACTTTATGTTATCCGTCGTGTAATAATAATTTTGTTTGTGCAGGGTGCAAAATATTCACCAAAGTTCAACATATCATATTTACACATAAAATTAGGTTTCCTACCTCATTTAATTCAATTACTGGAATTTTTATGAATTTGCCCTGGTACCTAGGTGCTTATAATAATGAAATTATTTTTTATATCAGTTTTGTACTTGGTAGGCACTATCTTAACATCGCTAATACTTTCAAATATGTTGATACATTTGAAGAGATAAAATTCTTTAAATAGGTACCTATTCTAAATTGCAAATGAAATACCTATAACCAATCTTCATCCAGATAAGACATATTACATTTATGTAGTTTTTGAAATGAAATTGTTTTTAAAATAGATTTTATAAAAATTTAATTCTTGATAAGAAATTTGAACTATCATGCCAACTAAAATTTGGATTAATTTGAACAATTTTGATATTGAATTTCAAGTTCAAGTGAATAGGGGTCAATGTTTGTAGTATCTGATGGGTATTCATTTGGATTACTAACAGTTTAATTGTAAAGGTCAAGTAACATGAAGTTTCAAATGATTCCAGTGTTTTCTTTATTTGCCTATGAATGGTTGTGACTGACTTTGGAGATAGATAGATAGAGTAACATTGTAATGAATCAGTGAGGCAGTGTTTAGGGGTATTTTGATAATTTCAAGTATTGCTTGTCAACAATTGGAAAATTATGTCACTTCATAGCTCTACAAAATGAATAAATAAAAAAGTTTCTCCAATCATTAAGTTCAAAAGTTTTTGAACATTATTTTAAAATAATTGAACATTTTGTGAAAGTAGAGAAATACCTTTTATATAAGTTTTAATGGTTAAATTAGGACAAAATTCATTCACTCAACAAGTATAATTTGGAATTACTTACTCAGTGTGTTAGTAAAAATTGTCAACACATCATTCACATTTTTAATGAAGTGATTACCAACTTGATTGCCAAGCATAAAGAATTACTGGAATCATGGAATTTTGTACTGTTGAACACATTTTTTTGGGTTTCTTTTATTCACTACACTACAACATGAAATTTAAAATTGAAAATGTAAACTAACAGATCAAAACCTATAACAAGGTTAGTAATCTTAACAAACTTTTTCACAAAGTAATTGAGACATGACTCAGTCTCTCACACATTTAGTATATAAACATTCTCCAATATCCTAAAACATATATTCTGAGAAATATCTTTCTAATTGAAGTAAGTAATAAAAAACATTAGTACCTACTTATAGTATATTAAGTATCAAGAATGGTAAGGGTTGTTTACTGGTCGACAGGAGACCCGAGTGGAGACTGGTATTACCCTTATCGTTCAAAATGCTTATACCATTTTTTGCGCGATCGTATTGAAATATTCGAATTTCGAATGAAATAATTTAAATTTCTTCGAAATGAACGAAATGTCAAAGGTGACATTTATACTTCTCGATCAGTTTAAAATATAATTTGCATTTTGGTGAAATTGTTTTCATGCTATTTATTACTTTTTATATTAACAAAACAGTCCAACCTAGAGAAGTGAAAGTTTATAGGATGACCTTGAATACAAAAATGAGGTTTCAAACCCATCCACCTGAAGCGCTAGTTGCAATTGCGAAACAGGCCTGGCAGCTAAGGCCTTTAGCACGAAAAGAAGAAAAGATTTTAAAATTCTTCAAAGCTGTCATATAGTTGTCACCATTGTCTTTTATAGATTGTTTCCTTATGCCATTTGCTGCTGTTATTTGTGTTTTAATTAGGTGCTGTAAGTTTGATCAAGTGTGATAATTCATAATATTTATAATGGTTGGTGTGAAGTGTTGCGTTCCTGGGTGTAAAGACATTGCATCAAAACGATATAGGTTTCCCAAACATGACCCTTTGTTGTTGAATGAATGGGTTGCCTTTATTCGCAATCCAAAACTAAAGGAATTAAGCGCTGAACAGATTTATAAATGCTACAAGTTTGCAGCAGATATTTTGAACCACCATATATTGTTATTGGGACAAAAAGGGGCCTCACTCGCAAATCTGTTCCTACAATCCTTTCAGGTTTGATCAAAAAGTGATAGGAAATACGTAATATTATCACTCTTAGGCATGACTTGGCGCGTGGTAAAATGTAAATTGCACTTAGGAATTCCTAAATTCGTTTTAGGTATTACCTGTCCTGACTTTAAGAAATGGTTAGTGAAATCGGGCATTAGTCATTCAAAAACAAACTTCTATTAAAAAAAGCGTTATAAAATAGTTCTGAACCCATCCACTGCGATCGCTGAAATTCTTCTTCCCTTAGTTTGTTTTTCGGCCTCAGCTGCCTTGCCTATTTCAACAACTCAATTGCAACTAGTGCTTCAGGTGGATGGGTTTGACACCTCATTTTTCATTCTAGGTAATCCTATTGGACTTTCACTTCTATAGGTTAGACTGTTTTCTGTTTATATTGTTCTGTTCGATTCTGTTCATTAAAAAATATCAATCTTCTAATTTTTTTTTTGTTTCTTTTGTGTAATGAATGAAGTGATATATTGTTTAGGACCACTTAAATGTATGTAGGGCTAAGCCGTAGTTTACTTACCGACGTGTTAGATTTAGAAACCAGTAAACACAACCTACCAACCTGACAACCGATGCTGTAAACAAACAAAAAAGGTCGATCGCACAAAAAAATACTTTTTTGCGCGATCGATCGATAAGTGGTCTTAAATAATATATTACTTCATTCATTACACAAAAGAAACAAAAAAAATAAGAAGATTGATATTTTTTAATGAGCAGAATCGAACAGAACAGAGTTTTCGAAAACGTACATATACTGAGCCGGTAGCGGTTAACATAATTCTAACCGCACGACTATTTTGACAGATAAATATATAGTTTTCGAACCTCCTGCGTCCCAACGGTAACGATAACACAAGTTTTTGTTTGTTACAATATTCTTTGATTCGTTGCTGCTCGCAAGAGGCGTTTCAAAATTAAAAAAATGTTTCCCAGTAAATTTGCAGAAATTTTAGTGAATTATGACCCATTTTGAGGGATCTGCATAAGGGTTGTTTGCCAAAATTTCAGTTAGCAAAATCTGATCTGTCTTCCTCAGAGAACCGAATCCTACTTCTTTTCAGATTGCTCAAGACAAATTATGTTAGCATGATAATTATTAATAATATATGCTATCCCAATTCGCAAAGTTGATTGTTGAAATTTTAGTGAAAAAAACTGATACCAGAGACAACATACAGAATACAGACATCACTCATTGAATTGAGGTTAGATTTTTGGTCTTTCCGTGGCCTTTTCGTTAATTCAACCGCTATGTCTACCGTCCGTAAGATACCGGTGGTGTACGGGAGCGATATACGCTAAGTGACATACCGTATGTCAAAGTTGTCAAATAGTGTTAATCGGAGTGTTGTTAAAGCCGCTTCGAAAACTCTCTAATATAAAAAGTAATAAATAGCATGAAAACAATTTCACCAAAATGCAAATTATATTTTAAACTGATCGAGAAGTATAAATGTCACTTTTGACATTTTGTTCATTTCGAAAAAATTTAGATTATTTTATTCGAAATTCGAATATTTCAATACGATCTCGCAAAAAATGGTATAAGCATTTCGAACGTTAAGGGTAATACCGGTCTCCAGCAAAATTGGAGGCTTCGCTACGCTCAGCCTCCAAACATTGCTGTCGACAGGTAAACAACCCTTACCGTTCTTGATACTTAATATACTATTTCGTGAGATACGGTTACAGAGCGGTTATACCCCCACCAAAAAAATTTTAAAGGTTGTTATCGTTCATGATCTCTCGCGAAAATCAACCGGTTAACCGGATAGAATTACCTTCAAAACAATAATAAATAAACATAACCTCAATAAAAAGTGACGAGTTACAAAGTTTCTTATGGTTTCATTGTTCCTATTGTTCGAAAAATGTTTATTTTAGTTTTAACTATAATTGACGATTTTTTTGGTACTAGCCTTCTCGTAGTTATGTCATCACAAGTATAGTTTCATAGTTCAGTTAGGCTACGAGTTTCGGATGATTATTTTCACTCTAAGGTGAATCATATGGATTGATTAAGCAAATAATATGAAACAGTGATTTTTCAGCTTTTTAGAATGTAAATAAACACTTTTTCGCAGTTACTAGCTCCGTGGATATTAATGATATTATACATAAAATAATGAATTATCTTTGATATTATACTGAAATTTCAATCAAATTTCTAATTTTCAAATGTTACTCCTGTCAAATAAATTTCTATAACCGCTAGTAACCATACTCCTAGGTGCGGGAACTGAAAGAGATCCCGTTTTATAACTCATTGCGTCACAAATTACGTCATTAACATACTCCCCTATTACCGTTCTATCGCAAAAATGTAGTGGGAACTGAATAACAGTTCCCGTTATAACAACGGGATCTCGCGAAAAAATACCATTAGTAATAGATTTTATAGCTGTCATAGAGATACTACAGATAGAGGCAACAAGCCATCTCAGAACCTGTCAGCATTAGGAGAAAGATAGAAAGTATGATATATACACACACGAAGATAGAAAAACCTCTGGGTGTCTATTCACTAACAGTGAGAGCTCCTACGAGAATAAACATTTATGGAGTGCGCATGCGAGCTCTCAAAATTGCAAATTATGATACCCGCATGCGCACTTCATAAGTGTGTACTCCCGTAGGAGCTCTCACTGTTAGTGAATAGACACCCTGATCGTCTGTCTCTTTCTCTCTCACTGGAGTTCAGACGGACATTCCCTCTTACACAGCACCCTATAGCTTGTTGCCTCTATCTGTAGTATCTCTATGATA
>CAJUYG010001577.1:0-25899 GCA_910591675.1 Galerucella calmariensis | reverse complement strand
TGCGGGAAAGTATCACTTTCCGCACTAGTTAGGAAAATAACTATTTAAATCGAACTTTCAAAAACGCGCGTTTTTTGAAGTTACCATGGCACATCAACAACTCGAGAAGTCTAAATGACAATTTTTTTATTATTGATCTGACGGGAATACTTTGTATCGTCAAAACCTTCATTCGACAATATTTGACAATTTCGATTTGATAAATGAAAATGAAGAGTACATTTGGTATTGTTTGAGACATTAATCTTTCGATTTTTCAAATCGTAGGAAATGGTATTTAAATTAATACTATCAACATTCTCAGAACTCAATAAGGTTGAACTTTCATCAAAATGCAAATTAGTTTATGATTTTCTCAGCTCCATTACAACGCAAGGTTTACTGATGTAGCATCACCTATTCAACCATTTTACATTATTAGTTCTTATTTACATTTCTTGTTGTAGTAGTAATAGATACCAGTATTTATAATTTCAAAGTGCACCAATAAAAAATATAGCGTAAAGTATTCGTGGATAACTACTGGTCTCTAAAACACTTGCTCTATTTCGAGCACTCCGGCTCCGACCTTAATATACACGTATACTTTAATATACTATTTAAAAAAAAGTATAAAAAAACTTTACTTGTTTGTAAGAATATCGAGAAACCTGTGTCCACTGAAATATTAATTGATACAGAGAAGGGAAGGAAAGCTCTTTGGGATACATCCTTTGAGAATCGTGAATATAGGTACAGTAGGTACACAAATTTGAAAAACACACATTAGGTCAAAATATGTGGATCCTGTCTTAGTTTGCCATAGGTACAGATTATGGTATGCACCATCCACATACCTATCTACTACTATTCATTGTAATTTTTGGAAGTAAATAGTACATAATAGTTGAATCCATTCCATTACCATTATTTCTGTGTTGTAAAACGTATATTATATGCACCTCTGTAAAATGTGCGAACACAATTGACATCTAGAAAACGTTCTCGAAAACGCATGCATTAAATGAAACTAAAAAATAAGTCCATCGGCACGACTTTGTGGACTACCAATGTTGAGATCTGAACCGTGCGCAATAATCAAGAAGTACACTATGCTTTTGGCTTGGCTGAAGACACGGTCAGCAGGATACCTTGAAAAAAATCGGAGGTTTTGACGAACAGAATGTAGAAAGATTTATAAAAGATGCTGAAGACGAAATATTTCTATTTGCAAAAGTATATGACTTAATTTGCATATGTGTATAATTTATTATTTAATAAATCTGTTCCTTAGGTCGCAATGATAATAGGGAAGGCTGAATTGACGTTCCTACGAGAAGACGTATTTGATGGCGGCACCTTTTTTAAATTACAATTCCAGAAAGCAAAACACACGTTATTCGCGAATTTGTGGTCACTGATGGAAATATTGCTAGTGTCAACCTTGTTGACCTCCTCAAAAAGTAATAAAAATACTAGATTTTTTGTGCGATATTATAATGGATAATGTGGCATAAATACCATTGGAAAATTACCAGTTATACCTGGGTCTACCTAATGTTGAAGGGTACACAGGACATTGTTTCAGACGATCGTCAGCGTCTCTCCTGGCAGACTCAGGAGCCGACATTCTGGAAACAAAGCAACACGGAGGATGGAAATCCAACAGTGTAGCCGAAGACTATGTGGAGAGTTCATTAGAAAATAAGAAAAGATTTTCAGAAATCAATCTGGGCCAAGCCCCTGGCACACATGTAGATATCAAAGCTTCAAATGAAATTAACATTATAAAAGAAGTTCAAAAGAATAGATATTCACCCAGAAAATGGACTCACTTTAAATAACTGTGTCTTCAATAATGTTGTTTTCAATGTTTATATACTTTTTAAATACTATTGAATTAAAACAATGAGTCAATTTTCAGTTTAAATAATGAAATGATTGTCAGTTTTTACAGTAAATTAATAAATTATTCTTTGAAACTTGAACAGTTATGTAAAGTTTTCACATAACTACTTTTCGTAACTGAGATGTAATACCTAACGTGTGTGGTACGAAGCATTTTACGAATGGAAAAGTTGTAATTCCGTGAGTGCGTAAAATGCTTTACAACACGAGTTACGTACTATACTTTACCTACGACCTGCTTGTATTTATAATCTTATTATTAATAATACTTGAACAACTTAATTTTATTGTATAATATTTAACTCCATAATATTAGTTATTACAATAATTGTTCATAGTAACAGTACTGTTATTAAACACAAATCATAAATCACTTCCTTTGCTTGTTGAAGTATAAGAAACATTTACATTATTGGAGGTGCTTGGTGAACTTTCATCTCCACTCTATTACTCTATTACCAATGAAAGAATAAGCACAATAAAGAACTAACGTTTAATCATTATTATTATATTGTTGATAATCAAAAGTACATTTTTCAATTATAATCAATACATACTTAGCCCTTTGGACTTTTCAAAGTTGAACGTGGCAATATCGAATGTTTTCAAATAGTCAATTTGGAATAAAATGGCGACGTCTATTGACAGTTGTTAAGATGTTGCTAGGGAAGCCGTGCGATTTACTTTACAGCTGTGCATTTTTTTTACCGTGCGTAATAAACATCATTACATTGATGATTGTGTGTTATTGACTGATTACAGGGGAGGGTCGTAGGTAAAGGATATGAAAAATGTGACGTTTCCTAATGTCAATGAGTGACTTAGATATGAATTAGATAAAGAATTTTGCTAGTCGATAAATGATTATAAATTATTAATAATTTAAAACTATTATGATCTCTAGAAGTAAAAAAAAATAAGTGACCGGTAAAATGAACAAAAAAGAATTAAGAGTTATAATGAAAACAACCAACCCAATGCTCTTTCTTCTACAGTGGAGTGAAGAGTTTGGTATGAACTTTCCTTCACCTGTTTACTCAATATAAACTCACGCTTCATCCACACGTAGGCATGAACTGGAATCATGCGCTGAGTTATTTGACTAAAAATTGTGACTTGTCAGAGATAACCTAGTTAACATTCACATAAAGCCAGGAACAAATCTCAATAAATTGTCAATCAAGTAGATCCTACTGATAAATACGAATTGCCATTTTTTATCTTTATTTACTTTTTCAACCTACAATACAATTGCTTGACTTTTGGACTTATCATGACGTCAGATAGCTATCTCTATTTGTGCAAACTTCTTGAAATATAATAGCACTTGTATTTACCATTTGTATAATATTTGTGCGTGTGCGTCTCATATGACATCAATTTAATTTGGAACTTTGATAACAAATTATTAATAATTAATACTACACTTTTTATTTCAACAATTTTATGCAAAAATAAGTCGATTGAGCATATCTTGCCTTATTGGAAATGCGAATATAAAAAAGCCTTTCGAAGTTACCAAATGCAAATTGATGTTTTCATATATACCTATATACATATTTCAACAGTTGTTACATATTACGGTGAAATTTGTTGATTTGATGCCAATGACTAATTGTATCCATGGCAAAGATTGTTTATAAATAATAATAATAACAAAAATGATATAGTTGGCTCTGTATCAGAATAGCGTCAGTCAAAATAGCGTTCGACAAAATAGTGTCGCACAAAAATAACGCAGAACAAAAATAGCGGTAGACAAAATAGCGCCACACAATAGTATAATACTGTACATTTCTAGTGCGAAAGTGATTTATTACATTCGTGTGAAAAATGTCACTTTCCGCACTCGTAATGTAATATTCTATTAAACGGTCATTAACAATGCGACAAGTACTAGTGTCATATAATAGGTTGTTTGTATGATCTGTATTGGTGAAAGTAATAAATTTATTACTAAATGTTGTAGGAAGAAGTAATTTTTCAACTAATGATGAGATTATTGCATCTAAAAAGCATATTATGAGATGGGGAATTTCCGATTAGTAATGCATGATTATTATTATGTAAGAAAATCTTATCATTTAACCCCCCCAGACCTTCTAAAAATACTATCTTTCCATTTTTCGTTGTTTTCGAGATATTAACTAAAATTAGTTTCACGACGAGCTTACGTTATACGATGTGTCCCTGAAGTATTGAATAAACTCGATAGGTACTTCCTTAAGGGCCCGTTATTGAATGAATATAATGACCGTAAAAACATGGCTTACGTTTTTCATTCAGTTAATTTTTATTAATAATTTTAGATGAGACATAAGGTGTTATATCGATTGCCAAACTGTTAAGGTAGTGTGCATCATAATTTATATGGGTTTCTTGTTAGTAATAAATTCAACAGACGTTGTCAAATATCCCCAATTTTGGGCAATGAAGATTGAAATGATATAAAGGTGACACATCCTTCATAACATTATTTTATAGACAAACGTGAGACAATGCAGCGAAAATATTGTTATTTTATTAAGAACCGAATGAAATAAAAGCGGCATAATTAGCGCCGTAATTCAAATATGGTAGCCAAAAACTCAGTCTTATTTGGTTGAACCGATTTGGCATCAGAGGGAGCTGACTAAATCAGTATCATTCGAGTGATAGGTATATATCGAGAGGATAGTTTCCGATATGAGACTCTAATTTTCCAATCCAGTGTTGCCAGAACGGTAATTGTATCAGATTTCCTACTCTCGATAATCTAAATGTACACTGGTACAACGTGTGTAATGCAATAATATTGGCTTGTTAACTTTTAATAGCGAAAGTATTAGTTATACACGAACGACTTCAGAGCGTTTTTCATATACACAATCGAAGATGTCGCATTATATCTTCTCTTTATAATAATAAATCACATTAAGTTGAGTTAGATGTTTAAAAGTGATTTCATTTATTTATATTGATTTATTCAATTGAATGTTGTTTGTTTTTGTAGGTTTGAGTAAAATTAAAGGATTTGTCATGGTTTTTCAATATTTTCGGTATTTAGGCTAAGATCTGGTAAATAATTTAGGCAGTAGCTGGCAACAGTGTTCTTGTTTTCATTCCAGTTTAGGATAGGATAGAGTTACCTGTGGTTTTAAAAACGTAAAACAAACATGACGTACACACGGAGGAAAAAAAAGCGTCATACAAAATTTATATACAGTGTGGAAACCACTTATGGAATAAAATTCTTTGTCATTATTTTAGAAAATTATAAAATATGCCGAGACTCGTCAACTTTTGAATTGAGTTGTGCGTTATGTAAACATAAATGTAAATGTACAGGTTGACTCACGCAAGTATGCCATAGTCGGTGTTTTTTCTTAATGAAACACCCTGTATATTTGCATATTTTTGAAATCCTCTTAATGAACCGATTCCAAAAAACTAAATAATGTATGGTAAATTATGGATTTTACAGGGTGAACTTTTAAAATTAATAATTTATTACACTTGAAATATTGGTACTTTTTAAAATTAGCTAAATATGGATTTATCAAAAATCTAAACTAACTAAATATTAGACGTATTTGTATATTAAACAAAACCTGCTACGCCTATGAATTTTATCATAAATACCTAAAAATTGCCTAAAAACGCCAATAATTAGACAAAATCGGTAAATAATGTGGATTGTTTTAAATCGGTAAATAATGTGGATTGTTTTCTATTCTGTCAGTTGTTGATGTGTTGACAGTTTATACTGGAAAAGTAAAATCTTCCCCAATAAATGGATTGGACGAAGAGGTACTATCGAGTGGCCAGCTAGATCGCCAGACCTTACGCCGTTAGATTTTTTCCTGTGGGGTTATCTCAAGAACAAAGTATATGCAACACAACCAACTAGCATTGTAGACCTCAAAGACAGGAAAACTACAGAAATACGGAATATTTCACCTCAAACTTTAAACGAAGTTAAGGAGTTCTATAGGAGACTGTGCTATTGCCAACAACTAGGTGGAGAACATTTTGAGCATTTATTTTAATGTATTAAAATCAAATACATCAGGTATTTTATGTATGTGTTTGATAACTGTAAAAATAAAAATTTCACCCTGTATAATTCATAATTGACCATACATTATTCAGTTTGTTGGAATCGGTTCATTAAGAGGATTTCAAAAATATGGAAATATACAGGATGTTTCATTAAAAAAACAACACCGACTATGGCATACTTACGTGAATCACCCTGTACACTTACATTTATGTTTACATAACGCACAACTCAATTCAAAAGTTGACGTGTCTCGGCATTTTTTATAATTTTCTAAAATAATGACAAAGAATTTTATTAAGTGGTTTCCACACTGTATAAAAAATAATCGAAATAAGACAGAAAAATAATAGAAATATAAATTTTATAATAAATAGGGTCACAACGTATCAACAACAAATCAGATAATAATTCACCCTCGTTACCTACCTCTGGTTAACAGATAAGAAATGTAAATTAAATCGAAAACTATAACATCTCAATAAATATATCACTCGGTATTGTATCGAATGATACAAACTGGCATGGGAAGTGGGGATCAGTGGGGAGCGACACGTGATTATTTGTCCGGTACACGGTTGATCAAGTATTTATTCAAGATTATAATGGTAATCAACCATTGACCACTTATTTGGTCAACTGAATTACCAGTTCCGAGAATATATGATCCAAATTTTGGATAAAACCATATCCTCTCCCCATCTTGTAGTTTTCAGTGGAAGCTGAGGTTCATTATTTTATCGTAGTGGCTAATAACGGAGCCTTAACGAAGAGGATTTAAAAAAATATGAAATATGTCCAATTTTAGTTTGAATGTAAAGTCAAAGTCAAATAAAACGCACAACTACATCAGGTATTATTTAATCATCTGCTATCTTCATACATTTTAGCGAAGGTTTACCATAAATCATTGAAACTAATTGAATTTTTATGAATTTTGGTGTTTGTCTTGTGCGTTTCATTTGACTTTGACTGTACCATATTTTTCTTCAAAATCCTATTATACATGTTGATACATATAAATTTAATGACGTTATCGGAAATTTATTAACACTTTACATTATACTATTTTCAAATTTCATATAACTGCGAGTACTCCACGACATCAAATTATTGACGAACATACAGAATCCAATACCAGAAAAATTGCTCAACTGTTATCACTGTTAGGTTTGCTTCTAAGACTATTAGATTATTAACTATTATTAGTTAATTAATTATTAATTATTATTAGATTATTAATTTTTATAATAATCACACATGTGAATACACTGCCACTGTTCGAGCACGGCTCCAAATATCTTTTCAGTCAAAGTTTGATTTTTATAATCAGTGAGTGTGCTGATTTCCACTTGAAATTGCAGCCGATGGTCTTACTACAGATTTTAGATTTTATATAATCGGTGGTCTTACTTTGGGCTGGGGTCTTAGAATACTTCGGTGCCCATAACTTGGAAACCGATTAAGATATCGAGAAGCGGTTGACATGTTGTTACATGTAGTTAAATGTAGCTAGCCGTACACTAATTACAGTTTCTGATTTCCTATTTTTCTATCTTATACCCACTTTCAACATGTGCCGCTGGTCGCACCACAATCGATCGATTGCAGTATGGAGGTATGTAAAAAACATCAATTCCTTGTATTTTAATGCAACGCAACGTGTTTTTATTTTTAGTTTCAATTTCACTTGAGTTTATTTGAACTGTGATTACTTACTAATTTACGAGCTGTTTGACTGAGAAAAATTTAGCTCCTTTTCCTTTTTCCTCAGTACCATTCGAGATAATTTTATTCTGAGTAGGTCGTGAATATAATATGTAGGATTAAGGGACATTTTTTATTAATGGTACTTCACTCTGTAGCCAAATCAAATTTAGGTGCGCGTTATTTAAAAAGTATTTCCAATTTGCGAGATATAGAGTATATAGGGGTTTTCGAGGTTGCTTAATGCGAATCAAAAGTAAAAATTTCTAAAAACAGAATGGTGGACGAGATACAGACAAAAAATATCGAAAAAATTATTCAAATTGAAATATGAAGTGTACAGGGGTTTTTGAGGTTGCTGAATCCGTATTAAAAATCGAAATTTCAAAAAACAAAATTGCTAACGAAATACAGACAAAAAATATCGAAAAAACAACATATTAAGACGAAAAATAATTTAAATTGAAATATATGAGGTGTACAAGGGTTTTTGAGATTGCTAAATTCGAGTGAAAAATAAAACATTCCAAAAAATCCGTATTAACAATCGAAATTTCAAAAAACAAAATGGCTAACGAAATACAGACAAAAAATATCGAAAAAACAACATTAAGACGAAAAATAATTTAAATTGAAATATATGAGGTGTACAAGGGTTTTTGAGATTGCTGAATTCGAGTAAAAAATAAAACATTCCAAAAAACAAAATGGCGGACGAGATAAAGACAGCAAAATATCGAAAAAAAACACATTATAGGACAAAAATATTATTCAAATTGAAATATATGAGGTGTACAGGGGTTTTTGAGGTTGCTGAATCCGTATCAACAATCATAGTTTCAAGAAACAAACTGGCGGACGAGATACAGACAAAAATTTTAACAAGTCTCTTTCGCGTGAAGTGAAAAATCTCATATAAAACTGGCACACAGCATGGTCAGATCTAAAAATTTCTCACATTCTTTATAACAATCACATCTATTAATAAAAAAACTTCTCCGCGCACAATTCGGCGAGTTATATTTCGATGCCTAAGGCATCAGGGAAGCCAACCCAAGTCATCAAATTGCAAACATTTGGGGGGGGGGGGGGGGGGGTTTGCGCACCCAAAGTCGATACTTGCTTATGGTCTTTACATATCCAAATTAGATTAGAGTTTGTTTGTAGGTTGGAATTATTTTTTCACATCTAGGTATATTGTCAACGAAAAGTGCAGAAATATGGTGGAAAAATTCCTACATAATACATTTGATAAAACACCACTTTATGCTAAAATAGTAAAGATATAAGCATTAATTATGATTCTCGGTGTATGCGAGAGGTAGCTGTCACCTTCGAGGTTATTTATTTCTGGCCCACCAACCTCAAGGTATTTTTTCCGGACTTCACTTCTTGAAATGTTTGGGTGATATACCTAGTCTTAGTTCTCGCTCAGAAAATATCTTACTTATCTTACTGGTGACGATTTAAATGAATATGGTCATATTCAATTGTGAATATACACTCTTGTGTGTATTATTTATCCCATTACCCAATAACCCCTTCACCTTTCAAAACCGTAAACTTGTGCTGTCTGCATTTTTAACATTGGTCGTATATATATTTTTAAACGATAATATAAACAAAACTACACCTCTTGTTCGGAAGTACAGGAGTAAAGGAGTAAAGGAGTCTTGTATAATAAATATGATATAGGGCTAGAAACATGAAACATAACATGTTATAATATACATGGTATGTTTTAATTAGCTCATACATAAATATTCCTGTTTCAAATATTTCTAAATACCTATTTTAAGAATATAATATTATTACCTACATATTTCAACGTTTGGTACAAAAACCAGCATAATTGTATTCACACAAAAGAAAAAAGAGAGCTAAATTACCAATTTTTCTTACTTATTGAATTGCTGAAAAGTGAAGTGGTCTGCTTGGACATGGGATTATTTGGAATATTTAGTCTATGTATAACCGTAGTATTGAAAGAGTAAATTTAGATATTTACTTAATTACAGTTCCTGTAAAAATTGTCATATTTAAGCGCGTATTTAAGTAAAGCGTGTTATCAATACATATGTCAAGATGTCACTAACACCAAGATTTCATAAACTTTGTGCTAATAGACAAGCATATCCATATCATTAAGGAACAATAATGAGATGTTATTATTTTGATTTATTTTCCATTAGTGTGAGATAAAAAAATAAAATGAATATATCATATAATAAAAAAAATATCAAAAAAATATTTAATAACCATAAAAGGTAACTACAATAAAATACTTGAGTATTAGGCCAGAGGCGGTTATGAGATGTACCTGACATTGAAAAGAAACAATCAAGTATTCCAAAAGTATATTATATTATATATTTGACTTAAAGAAAGTAATTAAAAATTGACATTGGTAAATAACTGGAATTATTATCTCTCTCAGTCATATTTAACTATAAAACAACAATAATAGAACTGATCCATGTCAAGAACTTAATGGTTGAATTTCCATAACAAAAAATGACCAAATATTAATTCTCCATTGACACTGACCGCAGCTTCCCTATCGATCGATAAAAAAAAGGCCGACAACACTAACTATAGCATCAGGAATAATAAGCAATCATTCTTGTGCCACAGCAATGTGAAAACTAGCACAATGACCCTAATGTCACTAGTCCGTACAAACCACAGTACGACCCCTGGAAAACTGACCACAGTAATCCAAACAAACACACTGACCGCAATGTACTACGCCAGAACAAACAATATAATAACTAATCACTTTATTTTCCAATACACCTCGTAGGTAAGTAGATAAGTACTTTCTTAAATACATTTTAATCAAAGAATACAACTTTGTAAACTTTAGAAATAAGGTTGTCCAAATCAGTGTTGATCAAACTGACTATAAAATATTAATTGATAATAATATTTACTTTAGGCAGTGGCTGCGTGTCCGAGTTCGGACACTCAATTATTCTTACTAAATTTCCGACATCGGACATTTAATTTCAATTGCTATATGTCCGAGTATGAAATCCTACGAAAATGTGTTTTTTGAGGTTATGTCTGTTTGAGTTTTAACCTCGGTTTTTTACTTAGCGCTGCCTGCGGGTGGTTCAGTTAACCAATACACAGAGTTATTCGAAAGGTCACTTTGTGGAGAAAGTTGGACTAAATAATATTATGTTGCACACCATAATCTATTCCAAGATAAAGTAGAAAATCCCAGGGATAATAATTCCAATAATGTTGAAATTGATGCATCTCTGTCAAATGTTACAACTTTTAAAAGAAAAGCGACTTTGAGTCAGAATCAAAAGTATAATTTGGCGCTAAATACAATACAAGAGTTAGCACAAGTAGCATCGGTAGAAGGAACTCGGGAATTTGAAAATAAATTAAAAATTCTCAAAGATTAAACAAATTGTTGGAAATTGGGTATGAAGATTATTCTTGTCGAAAACGTAGTGTATGATAATTCTTTAAATATGGATCAGTCTGAAAATGTTATTGCTTCGATATCTTCCTATAAGGAAATCAATTTACTCCTTCAAGACATTGTCGTTGAAGAAGAAATCAGTGAAACAAATCAAGAAGATAATTATTATTTGCTCTCTCAAGACATTGTCGTTGAAGAAGAAATAAGTGAAACAAATCAAGAAGATAATAATAATTTAAATACAAATGAAACTCTTAATTTAGTGTTCAAAAATGACGAAAACATTTTGTTACCTCAAAACGTCGACACCGAAGGAGAAACAAAAAAACTTACAACAGAGCATCCAGAAACAAATCTTACAAATAATATTGATTTAAATGACTTACAAATTGTAAGCAATTCAGATGATAGAGAAAGAGTAGTAAACATAAAAATGCCCCTTCGAATAAAAAGAGGAAGGGGGCGTCCAAAAGGACATTTATTAACAGTCAATAGAAAAAATTATTGATCACTAATAGAAAAATTCAACTCAGCTGATAGTAATTGTCAACTTCACAGCTAGTAGTGTAAAAACTCAATTAGTCAGTGAGAAAAATCACCCAAAACTCACCCTAATGATCAAACAGTCAGATACAGAAATTACCCTTAGTCACTAAGTTTAAATTACGAATGCAAACTAATTTGATACTTGACACCGCAAAGATTTTTAATATAATATTCCCTTTCTCATGCCTCTGTATCCTTAATGTTGTTGACATAAACATAGACTGTGACTATTTAGGACTGTGAATATTTAATGTATTTGAATGCCTATGTTTCGTTTCTTAAAATTACATATATAGTTTTTTATGTAGGGACGTTAATTTTCATATAAAAGTTTTTTTAATTAATTTTTTGAGAGTAAAAATGTGTTTATTTTCTTTGAGATCGGGAGCGCCAAATGATTGACTATTTTTAAGAGAAGTAAAGTAAACATCGAGTTTGGAAAACACTGCTCTAACCCGTCTGTGGAACGTTACGAATCACAAAATTATTAACACATAGTCTGAAATATTATCGCTAGCAATTTATTGTGTCGTTCACGTTCAGCAGTTATTTGATATAATATTTATTTTATGAGAGTCATGCTTACGATTAGATACATACAATGGATGCAGAGTTGTACAATTGTAAATTTTTTAGTTCGTTCATGAATAGACTAAGATGAACTTCTAAATATTTTATGTGGATGTTCTTTTTACTGTGATAGTAGATCTAGTCAGTGTCTATGTTTAACCGTATTTTTTATTTTATTATTAAAACACTAATGAAATTGAAAAGGGATAGTGTTATAGATAACGTATGGTATGTTCACTTTTTTCTATATTTATTTTTAGCGATGAACTTACAATATTATACACTATCTTTTCTTGGTATACCACATATTTTACTTACGTACTACGGTATACCTACTATGGGTGCTTGTGGTTTTCGACTTGCGAAACCGTACTAGAAACTAGAAATATGGGAATGGGACCAAAGCCTAAACAGTGCTGTATTCTGCAGTCGTGTACGACTTCTCCGTTCTTTTTCTTGTCATCTTTATTCAGTTCTTCTAAACGTTGAAATTAATATTTATTTCTTTGGTTTCAACTTATAAGCCGTACATAACCATAGATAAAACATGTACATAACCACAAAAAGATTTCGATCTTGTGTTTATTTCTAGCAGTCTGTTTATGCTGAAAGTGGAGAATAATTTGAAAAATTGTGTAATGATGGATTATACAATAACAAAGTGTGCCAGGTACATGCAAGAAAAAGCTGTTTCAAGAAAAAGCTGTTTGGGTAAAATATATAATTTATAAAAGCAAAACTGAGTTCAACAAATAAAGTTAACTTAAAAGCAAAAAATTATGCAATTGGATACTTATGTTTTGGTTCTTTTAATGTAATTATTGATTGCTTTATAATTTTGATGACAAGTAAACCATAATAATTGTATAGGTACTTTGTTAAATTAAAAATAAGCGATTTCCCGGAGTTCCTGGAAATTGTGCGACACGACGTAAAGGTCGATAGACCTAGCTTTTCATCAAAGCAAAACACCTACCTTATTTTAGATTTGTCATGAACTCAACCAACCCCCAATCATTATACTTTTCCTTTTTTATTTTTATCGTTTAGTTGATGTATCTTGTCCAAATACTAATACGTCCCTGATCATAGTTAGGTACCTTGTTTTGAAGTTGTCGTAAACCTTAAAGATAGCTCAATCACTTTACATTTCATACTTGATTTTAATTGTTTTTTGTGTAATTTCAAAGTTCAAGGTTTAATGCACATGAAATTAAAATGTGTCTACCTAGTACAGGAAATGAAGCATTTTGGCTGGCAAATTTTTCATCCAGCATGGATTTAGGTATAGTGGACGTAATATTTTTAATGCAGCTACGTAATCGTATATCCCCTTAAGTTATATTGTGGACTATGACGGTATCGTTTCGAATTACAGTCGAACAAAGAGCCGACAACTTTAAGTTCGCAAAATATCTATTACGGCAAGTATACTATACTTGAAATTTCCAAAGAAGGTAAGAAATAGCCTAAAGATCATTTTTTATATAAAATATAAATATCGGGGGTAGCCTTTTTTTTATTATATTTTAACTAAAGGAATCGATGGAAACATTTATTGCGAATGCATTTTATCAAAAAAACAGTAGAAAGTAAAATTGTAGCTTTTAAAAAAACAAACAAAATAATTTATAATTTTTCTACGCACCGAGATGATGGTTAGTCAAAGGCAAAATTAGAAACATTCAAAGTTGAATAATTTTGTATTTTTCGAGGAAAACTAATAGAGCACGGAAATTGTTTTACTTATGATCAAAATAAGGCCGGTACATATTTTTTTCCACGAATAAAATCAGTGTTAGCAACCCCCTAACTACCTTCCTAATAAAAATTGATCTTCACCCTCTTATATGTATTATCAATACATCCAAGAACTATGATTTTAGAAAAAATGGATTTTGATGAGAAAACGATTTTTCGTATTTTTCATCCTTTTTTTCGAAATATCTCCGAATTACTTTTTTTTTCGGGCCGAGATGGGAAACTCATGTTCGACTGGGTCCTTAACCAGTACCCAGACAGTGTTGGACTCATCCCCACGGGAATGCCTACCAACCAAACCCACCTCAAACTCGCCGTTACTCCCGCCTTGGAATCACTACCCTAGCATACTTCTCACTTTTATCACTCCTACCTCTCACATGCCATAACGAGTCCTTCTCTTTCCCTAATCATGCTCTCCACTACGCCACTTATCTCCATCCATTCCCCCTCGCCCCTCAACATAATATCCACCACATTTTCCCAATACACCGCCTCTCCCAGTTTATTTTCCAACTTCTTCAAAACTTCGTTCTTGCAACATCTAAACACATGTCTCACATCATCCTCCACTTCACATCTCTCGCACACTCCAGTTTCTCTTTTCCCAATCTTGTGGAAGTAACCCACTCTCGACCCGTGCCCTGTGAGCACCTGCGTCAAGAAGTAGTTCACCTCTCCGAATTTCCGGTCCACCCAATTTCTCCTGCTCCAAATCGCTCCTTTTAGCGCGCCCTTATACTCATCCCACATTCTCTCTATTTCCTCATCCATCCATTCCTGTACTTCCTCTCTGTTAGCAACCCTCCAGCGTTTCTGTCTGGCTCTAGCCATCAAGTCCAATGGATAGGACCTTAACAGCACTGCTGCTGCCAGTCCACCCACTGTCCTGTACGCCTGCACCACCCTCCTAAGTATCCCTCTGCACCCGCAGGAGTGGTCTAACCCTCGCATTCACCAATGCTTTCTCACCCGAAAATACTAGAAATACTAGATACGGAAAAAATGCTGGACTATTAAATTGTAGCTTTTTCAATGCCTAAAATGTTTCTGTGCGTAGATTTTCTGGACAGTAAATATCTGGCAAGATATAGCCGTTTATAACTCATTTACGATCGAACACCATCTTCTTCGAGACCTTTAAATTGAACCCATTCAAAAACTAAGAGATTTTTAAGAAATAAATTCACATAGCTTCAACCCCTACAAAATCGTTTTTGAAAAATCACAAAAAAAATTTTCATTTCAATTCGAATTGGAATCCATGAATTACGTCACACGTTGAAGGGTTGGAGGGTATTACCAGATGTAACATTGTGTGACAAGGGACAGGGGGGGGGGGTCGAAAACTTTGTGACGTTACATGTTAAAATTTAAAGTACTAAGACGCAAAATTTATGTGATTAAGAAAATCCAAAAATGTTCGATCTTGATCTATATTTTCAATACTTTGGCACTCTCGCTATGAGATTATGTTGAATTTATGAAAGATTGTTTAATAAAATTATGTAAAAAATTAAATTACCTGTTTTCTTTTGATTATTTTTAAATGCATGCATAAAATTGAAAAATGTGTGACGTCACATCAGGGAGGAGGGTTTCTAAAAATATTACAACCTGTGACAAGAACGGGGAGAGGTGTTAAAAAGTCCTAAACTTCGTGTGACGTAATTTATGGATGGCTTTTCATAACCGGTATATTTGGCATTAATAGGTACGTTTTTTTAATATCTACCAAATGACTTTATAAAAATTACAATGTTATTAAGGGTTAAAAAGTTGCAAAATAAACTAAATACATATTTCAATCATTTAATTATTGAATTAATTCTGATAATTCATCTTTTTTTGTGGAAAAAAATTCATTTTTACATTAAGTTCTAACAACGGTTGAAATATTATGATATAATATCCTGAAGCATAAAACATTATTTAACCAATCCCAACCAAATTTCACCCACATTGGGGTTTACAATGTTATCTTATAATTTTTTACAAAAGTGGTAGTTTTTACACCTAAAAATAATCAGCGCCCATTAGCATGATATGGAATATGAAGTAGAGGGTAGCTCAATTCCAAATTTTTAGGCAAATCATTTTTTTGAGATAAATAATTTTTTATATTAAGCTCTATGAAGGGTTGATTTTTAAGGGCTGAAACATCAGGAATTGTATTCCAAAGCATGAAACAATCATTATTTAACTAATTCAAACCAAATTTCACCCATCTCAATGTTTATATAATATTACTTTATAACTTTTGACAACTATTAGGGGTAGCTTCCACCCCATAAAAGCAAAAAGCGGCACGATATAGAGAATTAACTAGAGAGTAAAATGAGCGTAATACCAAATTTTTATGCAAATCGATGCTGGACGAAAAAATTGCTTTGGTTGTGCCATTTTTTGAGCTTCATTTCCTAACCTAACCTTGGAGCTTTACTGGATCTAATGCTCTTTAGAAGTTGGTTCATAATATTGACAGTAAACGAAACTATAATCACTAGCAAATGGCCATGAACATTGTTTGAATTTAACATTGGACTTTGCTATTTCATTCCAAAACAAAAATAACAACAACGATGTGTAAAACGATGTATTAGATAAAACTTTAGAATGGCCTTTACTTGTTTTAAATTTGAGTTAACAAGTTTTTACATTCTTAGTAAAATACAGTGAATTTGTTAATCTGGAAATTCTAATTGTTACACATTTTCGACAAAGCGATCCATTTAATTATAGATATTTTTAACGTAAACGTATTACAAAGCAATTTTTTGTAGGTACCTACTTATGTATTTTACTATTGGCGACTTTGCACTGTGTTTGATTTAGGAAATCAACTTTTGTGAATTGCAATTTTTGTATTGTTACTTGAAGTACTTGAAAACAAATTATTTTCATTTTTTGTATGATAAAAATTAGTTAATAGTAGTTTGTACAACAAGTGCGCAAAGCGTCACTTTTCCCACGAGCGCAGAAGTTTGTGGCTCGAGCCGTAAGGCGAGTGCCGCAAATCTAGCGAATGGGAAAAGTGATTTGCGTACAAGTTGCACACAATATTTTTTCTACAACCACATTTATTAATGAAAGAAATACAGTCATTTATATAGTTATTTTATTTAAACTTTTAATAGAAAGAACTTACAATATGAAAATAAATAGAAAAATCAGTTGAATGTATAATTAATTGTAAAATTTGAATAAATTTGTATTGAAACCTCAGGTAAAACATTTTCGGTGGCAGTTCTAGCCTTTTCAATAATATATGGAGGAGTATTTTCAATGTCCGAATTGGACAACTCAAAAAATAAGTTATTTTGATCTTGGTTCATAATTCCTTAAATTGTTTTTTAATTAATTAAAATTGATAATGAAATAAATAGTTTACTTAGGTACTTTTGGTTTTAATTTAAAAATTGTACACAAATAAGAAACACACTATTAGGTTGAATTGTCGAAATAAGTTGACAGGTCATAGGTAGCTTTGTTTGACATTTCGGTGCGGAAAAGTGCCATAGCGTGTACTTTTCGCATTACTTTTCCAACGGCTATCAAAAGAATTAGGAAAGGCCTGCTTTGCGCATAAAAATTTGTGTAGAAAAGCGTGTTTTGCATAGTGGTTGTAGGAAAATATATTTTATAGGTCTGTTCCAACCGCAATCAGAAACTGTCAGAAACGATCAGAGAATAGTCGACCATAGCAATCAGGGATAGGAATTACGCGAACGTAAACTCGTTGTTTACTATGATCAGTTATTCTCTGATCGCTTCTGACAGTTTCTGACTGCGGTTGGAACAGACCTTATATTGAAAACCTATACATGAACTAATTTCATGTGCCTATTGATTCAAAATATATATTATTTTTTATTGTTATTGAACAGATTGAAAATTATGATTGAGTTTTAAGCCTTTGGGTTTCATCCCACACATGCTAAACCGTATCACTATTCTAGTTTTTGTAGCTCATTCATTATGCGCTTGTAGTTGAACGATCTGTTATGAACTGAAGTTTTAGTTAATTTCATTCTTAATGTTAAAATTTCCTCTGCCCAGAAAATATTCTTCACACAAATTATGAAACCTGAAAGATGGCGCTGTATCTGTAATTCGACTTTTTTTTATTTTTTGCAGTCTGATAATGGATGGCGAAGATGACTCCTACAATACTTATTGCTCTCGAGCAAGCCAAAGAAGTAATGGAGGAAGTACCGATTTTGGAGACATGTCTTTTATGATAGTAGACTACTTAAAAGAAGCCCTGAAGGTATAAAACTATCACCATAATTATTTTCCAATTATATAGTTTTTATTTTAAGGCAATGGACATGATGCGAGCCCATCGGATGCTCACCGATGTAATATTAGAAGTGGGAAAGGATATTTTTTACGCGCACAAAGTCATCCTAGCCGCTGCCAGTCCCTACTTCAAAGCCATGTTTACTGGGGGACTCAAAGAATGTGATATGGATAGAGTTAAGTTACAAGGCGTTTCGGCGACCGCTTTAGCTAGGCTTATACATTTTATGTATACGGGAAAAATCAGGGTTACCGAAAGTACTGTATGCCAACTATTACCTGCCGCTACCATGCTTCAGGTATGTATAATTTCAAATACGTAATAAGTTGACATCCTCTATTATAAATTGTTAATGGTTGTTATTTAAATTTCAGGTACCTAATGTTATCCAAGCTTGCTGTGATTTTTTAGAACGTCAATTAGATCCTAGTAATGCCATTGGTATAGCAAGTTTCGCTGAACAATACGGTTGTATCGATTTATGTAGGAAGGCCAATCAGTATATTGAACAAAACTTTGGTCAGGTATTGTTGCTTGTTTGGTAATTTGATCAATTGCCTCATCTATACACCATCCACAATCATTGAATTTAATTTTGCTTCAGATATCCCACGAAGAAGAATTTCTTCAATTGAGTACGATACAAGTGATTAACTTGATAAAAAAAGACGAACTAAACGTTCAAGATGAAAAAGAAGTATACAACGCCGTTTTAAAATGGGTTAGGTACGACGAAGAACATAGACATAAAAAAATGGAACTTATTTTAAACGCTGTACGCTGTCAATTTTTACCCCCAAAATTCTTAAACGACCAAATGACGAATTGTGAAGTTATCAAAAAGACTCCAGCCTGCAAAGAATATCTAGCTAGAATATTTAAGGTGAGTGGATCTACATCAAAGATAACAAGACTGCGCACTTAAAATCGGAGTGGTAATGTTACATAAGCGAGTTTTTAATAACACACCTACACAGTTCTCTGGAAGTCAATTAAATCGTATAATGTTTTACAAGTCCAGAAAATGAAATTTAGCAGTCCAAGCTGATAGCCGAGGACTGCTCTAGTACGGAAAAGTGAAAATATCAGAAATATTATACACATTTGTCACACAGTAACTTCTATATTGATAATACCAAATTTAGGGGAACGCGTCACCCCGAATTATATACGGGCCACAGTTTTCGGTGGTCTTCGGCTACCATATCGGCAGATAGTGGAGAAAGTATTACCAATATACAAAGATTGGTAGATTGAAAATCAGCAGCCGTGGCTAAAAAATGTCCAGATATCCACCGACAAAGAACATGCATATGGGGCTTTGGGGTTCATCACAACCAGTCTCTAGACACAAGAAATCGATGCTGCAAAAGATTCACCAACCGATCTTATTGAACCAAAAAAACTAACAGCATCAGCGATCAACTTACAAAATGCATCAAATTGCCAATTTATCATTAATATTAATCATAAGTAGTGGAATAGATTGTAGTTTCTCTTCACGCTTTAATAAAAATTGATAAAATTCCATTATGTTGCTTCTTTATTTTTACATGTTCCGCACGCTTGTTGAAAAAATAGCGTTCCTGTCTCGTGCGGAAAAGTGGAACTCTCCGCAGTAGTTAGGAAATATACTATTTTCTACGAGCGGGCGGAAAATTGAATTTTCCACACACATTTTAGTGTGGAAAATTAATTTTCCCGCACCGTGTGGAAATAATTTTCCGCACCGTGTGGAAACAAAGAGCAACAGTTCCAAAATTACAGCCATTCAACAAGCAACTAGCCTTTGCTATAAATTTAAGTAATGCAAATAATTGTACTTTTACAATAAATTATAATATAAATAATTAGGTATTAGATTTTGACATGTAACTATTATTATTAATAATATTTTACTTCATCAATAATCTAATGAAATATGTTTCTAAAAAAACTATAAGCACTTATAATCAGATAAAAATATCTCAACTTTCGATTAGTTCTGTTGACTTTCCTCACGCTCGTAGAAAAACTATTGTACCTAACACTTGCGGAAAATGTTTTTACGCACTCGGCTGCTCTCCGCTACGCGTCGTTCGGTGAACGGCAGACTCGTGCGGAAAAATTCATCTTTCGCACTTGTTAGGTTAATAGCTATTCCGCTCTTGAGCTACTTTCCGCCCTATTCTTGGTGTTCATATTATGATTGGTTTTCCGGTAAAGTAAGGGAAAAAGAAAAAAAATGTCATGATTTTGTTTTCAAAACTTATAAAACTTATACTTCCTCCAAAAATAATGTTATGTTGTTTTATGCAGGATTTGACTTTGCACGTACGTACCGGTGTGAAAGAAAGATGTCCGAACATACCTAGAGTTATATATATAGCAGGAGGTTATTTTCGACAGTCACTTGATATTTTGGAAGGTTATAATGTTGACGAAAAAGTTTGGTATAAACTTTCCAGATTAACAGTCCCTCGGTCAGGCTTAGGAGGAGCTTTTTTAAAGGTAAAAATACTAGATATCGCCACTAACCTATAATAATGAGTTGTTTGTATGATTTTTCCTATAACATTAGCTTAAAACTAAAAGCAATGCTTTTAGGGAAATTTTTATGCGGTAGGGGGCAGAAACAACAGCCCAGGTAATAGTTACGATTCTGATTGGGTGGATAAATACAATCCCATCAAAGACCATTGGCGACCTTGCTCTCCCATGTCTTCACCGAGAAACAGAGTAGGAGTAGCAGTTATGGATGGTCTTTTATATGCAGTAGGAGGAAGCGAAGGACTTAAATACCATAGTAGTGTGGAATGGTGAGTATATTCTACTTTTGAACCAAGAAAAGTGTATTGAAGTTGAAACTCATTAATAAAGAATAATAGATTTCATACTATTATAATGCCCTACAAAGTTTTTTTAAATATGTTTTCCAAAAAATATTGATCGTTCACTTGAGAAGATCTACTTCTCGGGATATATGCCACGACAGACATTGAATTACAGTTCTGAGTTAAACGGGGTCGGTATGATATACAAGATTTAACCAAAAACACATTATTTTAGTTACGATCCAGACACAGATAGATGGATGAACATCAAACAAATGCATTACAAAAGACTGGCGGTTGGTGTGGCGGTAGTTAATAGGTTATTGTACGCCATCGGTGGATACGACGGAGTGGAAAGGCATAGAAGCGCCGAATGCTACCATCCAGAAAACAACGAATGGACGATGATATCCCCTATGACTGTACCGAGAAGTGGGGCAGGTAAACATAACAGTCAGCATTCTTTGATAGTGCATAAAAAACCACTACTTTGCTCCTAACATCAATTGGTTATTCGTTTTTTTAGGCGTAGCTGCTATAAATCAATTCATTTTTGTAATTGGTGGTTACGATGGAAAAAAGCAGTTGAATTCCGTCGAAAGATACGACACTGAACGTGATTTATGGGAAACTGTAAGTCCCATGAAAATCTCACGAAGTGCACTTAGTGTAACAATTTTAGATTGCAAGATATATGCGATGGGTGAGACTTTTTTAACCATCTTCAATTAATAATAGATAGTAGTTTGTACAACTAGTGCGCAAAGCGTCACTTTTCCCGCGAGCGCCGAAGTTTGTGGCACGAGCCGTGAGGCGAGTGAGGCAAATCTAGCGATTGGGAAAAGTGATTTGCATACAAGTTGTACACAATATTTTTTCTACAACCACATTTATTAATGAAAGAAATACAGCAATTTATATAGTTATTTTATTCAAACTTTGAACAATATGAAACTAAATAGAAAAATCAGTTGAATGTATAATTAATTGTAAAATTTGAACAATTTTGTATTGACACCTCAGGTAACAAATTTTCGGTTGCAGTTTGAGTCTTTTCGATAATATCGAATGTTTTACTTACTTTTGCTTTAAATTTAAAAATTGTGCACGAATAAGAAATTTACTATTGGGTTGACTTGTCAAAAAAGGTTGACAGGTCATAGGTAGCTTTGTTTGTAATTACGGTGCGTAAGAGTGCCATAGCGTGTATTTTTCGCATTACTTTTCCAACGGTTATCAAAAGAATTGAGAAAAGGCCTGCTTTGCGTATAAAAATTTGCGTAGAAAAGCGTGTTTTGCATAGTGGTTGTAGGAAAAATAATTTATTTTATCGCCAACTATCAGTAAAGCCGTCAATTATTGGATTGATTTCCGGAAGTAAACAAACAGTTTACCTTATCGTACAATAAAGTACTTTTTCTACGCCAATGTCTGTAAACGTCAAAAATCGCACTATCGAAATTCCTTTTAAACGATATTTAACAATAACATGCACGTAATGAGATCTCATAACATACACGTGCGTTTTGAGAAGAAAATCAATAAAAAAACATGGAAGATTTTAGCATTAAAGAATTTTAGATTAAAAGAGTGATGCCCCTAAATGTCGGCAACACATTATACAATTTCTAAATAAATAATTCGCGTTTTTTATATGGAAATAAGCCTCATTTATGCTCTCAATTTTGTAACAAAATATAGTATCCGAACATTTTCTCAATATGTATGTTGGTAGTAAAAAATATGAAATTATGAGCACTCCGAAGAAAATAGATGGGCGTAGAAAAAGTATAGTACCTTACACGAGTTGTAATCCCATTACGCACTCATGAAATTTATGCACTCGCCGCTGCTCGGCTTCGTGGATAAACTTTTTCATTTCGTGCGTAATGGGTTACTTACAACTCTTGTTACGTAATATACTATTATCTGCCGCATTTGCGGCAGGTAAAGTATTTTGACATCACTCGAAAATCATCATCTGTCAGTGTCACGCTTCTCCCTATTACGGCTCGATGAAAGTTTTCTTGCCATTTATTCATAACATATTATTCTTAGAACTCCTTTGACTTCAGGAATTAACTTTTATAATGCTTCAGAGTGTACCGTCAATTTAAATATTACTAATAATAAGTAGATTTTTTCTATATTTGCTGTTTACTTTGTCATAATAAAATGCAATGAAATATGCATCAGTTTCTTATATTCTTATTTCTGAACAGTTGGCGATGAAATTTTATATGCACCACGTCAGTAAAGTGTCTTTTCTCTCGCTCGTCTCACAATTTCAGACTCATCCGATAAAGAATCACTTTACTTCCTTGGTATATTTGCCGTTATATATATTGTGCGAACTTAAAGTTGTTGGCTCTTTGTTCGACTGTAATTCGTTACGATACCGTCATAGTCCGCAATATAACTTGAAGGGGATATATGATTAGATAGCTGCATTATAGTATATTACATATCTAGAGTGGTAAGTGGCATATTACGTGCGAGTAGAACAAGTTGCGCACGAGCCGCGTAGCGGCGAGTGCGGTAATTCTACGAGCATGTAATTGCCCTTACCACTCGAGTTGTGTACTATACTTTATCTACGACGAAATTGATTTTTTTTCTTATTAATTTTATGGAAAAAGTGCTTGTATTTTTTGACGGATTTGTAAGTATTTCTTGCAAATGTCATAAAAACTGCCGGATACAACAAATGACCTATAAATTTTAGTTTTAGTATCAGGAATATTAATAATTATTGATTTTCCTGAATCCTCAATATCCTCCATTTTAATGTTTTTTAATTCTTGTCTACGACAAGCACCAGAAATCCCACAAATTAATATTACCTAAAATTTAAAATAGTACAGTACCTACTAGTTTAAAACTAAAAAAATAGTTATATTAATATACTTTTATTCAAATAGAAATTAAAAATATTTTTTGTAAAAAAAAAATAAAAAAATGAAATGCCGCCTGCGGGGTGCGATCCCGGGACCGTGAGACCTCTGGTTTCGAATCCAACGCTTAACCATCTGCGCTGTCAGGCTTCGGTACGAATATTTGCTCTAGCCAAGTACAGTTTCGACTCTTGTAAGTAAAAAAGAATAGTTGAAATACTTTAAATGAATAAATATTCATTATTTTATTATAATTAAATTATTTGTCCAAGGAAAATACTAAAGTAATAAGGAACAACCACTGCCTACAAAAGATATGACTTTTAATTTAGTACTTACTTTCATTAATAGATAAATTTCACTTGCCGCATTGTCCGCCGCTTCCAATATTTCTGGCGGCGTATTTTCAATTTCATCGAAATCTGATGAAGACATACCTGCTAAATAATAATTAAAAATTATTATTTTTATTTTCACACACAACTTGTTGTTCTTACTTTTAATTTTTTCACTGTTTTCTTTTATCTAAAAGTGACGAATTTAATAACTGGGTATTCAGTAGTGACAGACAGCACAAAACACAGTCAGAACTACCAACATAAATTTAGTATTATACTAAAATTTCCTAACGGGTGCATGTAATAACATTACAGCACACTCATTACCGCACACTTGCTGTAAAGTTCAACTTACGCTTTTAGTAAGGAGTTAGATAACTAATGCTTTACATATAAGGAGTAGGTAAAAAATATTACGTCCGCTATACATAAATAACTATTTTCCATTGCAGGCGGCTACGACGGTACAAACTTCCTTACCGACGTTGAAATCTACGATCCAGCACGTGACGTCTGGGAAATCGGAGAACCTTTAACGTCTGGTCGATCGGGTCACGCAAGCGCAGTCTGTTACCAACCGTGTAAACCCGAATCTTGTACAATATTAACGACACCTTCTTCACATTGTCCATCTTCTTCTTCGAAAGGGTAGTCTATCAATTGAGACAGTATTTAAAAGAAAAAAACGCCCGAGAGATAGTTACTCGGTAGGCTTCCACAAAGAGATGATTGAAAAAGATCGCTAGGAGACATGAGTTTTGTGTAAACCAGATTTTACAGTTCTTACTGAACTTATTGTTAAAATGTAATCAGTTTTGTTGTATATTATATATATATATATCAGTTATATGAATGTATGTAGCTATTTATTGATGTGCGAGTTTAAGTGTAATGTTTACTTAAGGTGATACTGTACAAATTTATAATCTCAAAATGGATCAGTTTCAAGTCTACTCAACATAATCTTTTGTATTTCCAGTTATATTTATCGTAACTTATTTTCGGTTTTCTAAACATCTCAAATTAATCAGCTTGAGGAATGTAACAGGAAAAAATTTATTGAAATAATTTATAAGACTTTAATCGTGAGCACGTCAGTAACAATTCCTTGAGAGAGGAATGGATACTTCAAGTTTGAGCGAGGGATTTTCAACCTTAAGAACGCTCAAAACATGAAGTACGCATAAAAATCAGTCCGGTGCTTGTCACGGACAATATCAGAGAACAAAGCTATTTGTTCGATGGAGAATAACATTTTTCTCAACATTCGATCATTTTGTAATATTTAAACCCAAATAGACAATCAATGGATCAATTTTGGTGACATATTTATCTGTACGACAAATAAACGAATTTTTTATTTTAAAATCTTGTAAAGAGTAGATTGTAATTTAAGTAATTTCGATATTCTTTCTCAATATTGTGATAATCAATATTTGTAGGTTTGTATATGATGTAAACGTTGTAAATATGTTGTATACTTTTTAAAATATAAATAATAATTTATAAATTTTATATAAACTTATGTACAAATATACATTCCTGTTGAGTTGTCTGTTAGTTTTATTGAATCCCATAATCACCTGTAGCCAGCTCGTCGGG
>CAJUYG010001576.1:45350-73781 GCA_910591675.1 Galerucella calmariensis | reverse complement strand
TTTGTTGATAAATTTTGAATTGGTCAAATTTTTGTATACAAATTATTCCTAATAGATCCAAAATATTTTTAAAAAACTGTATTTATTTCGAGATATATTTATTATTAATAGTAGTTGTAATAGTGGGAAATAAAGAGAGGAAAATACATCGAAAAAATATAGAAAATAACAAAGCTACCATATGTTTTTGGGAAATAATTAAATACAGAATAAATTTTATAAAATAAGTACCCAACTTAACAATAAGTAAAAAGATTTGGAAAGTATATAACTTATTCTATTGATGAATGTTTTAAACTATTTCAAAATTAGCAAGTATTCAATTTGTTGATAAATTTTGAATTGGTCAAATTGTTGTATACAAATTATTTTTAAAAGATCCAAAATATTTCAAAAACACTGTATTTATTCATTATTAATAGTAGTAGTATAGTAGTAGTGTAGTGGGAAATAAAAAGAGGAAAATACATTGAAAAAATATAGAAAATAACAAAGCTACCATATGTTTTTGGGAAATAAGTAACAGAATAAATTTTATAAAATAAGTACCCAACTTAACAATGTTGTTGATAAATTTTTAATTGGTAAATTTTTTGTATACAAATTATTCTTAAAAGATCCAAAATATTTATCATTCAACGGTTTTATCGTGAGTTCGGTTGAGTCCTTGTTGCTTTTGATACCCACGAACCATGTGGTGGAGGATTGTGAAATAACCATAGACATAAATTATATTTCTCTTTTCTCTATGGTTGGAAATCATGGAAAATCGAAATAACCTCAAATATGTGTTGTGGATGTGGATAGTGGAATTGTTTTTCTTTTTAACAAATTAATTTAATAGGTCATGAAAAATTAGTTTATTTAACAAATAATGGATCATCTGCCAAATGAAATTTTGATTAATATATTAGGATTTTTGAAAACATATGATTTATTACAATTCTGTAATGTATTCAAACATTTGGACTATTTCTTGAGAGAGAAAAGAGTTATAAGGTAGGTATTACTTTTATTAATAACCAATTTTTTAAAGATTAAATACATAAAGTACCTACAATATGTAAAATTTTTGTATTGTCATGTAAAAAATCCTTTTCTAAGGCATATTTTTGAGGGAAAATGCTGCAACAATCAGTATGTTATGGTATATCTTATTATATAGGGACGAATAACATTATGGAACATTATTTGTTTCTTGCTTACATCACATACATTAACAAATATTATTGACTGAAGAAGTATTGTTTTAGAATTTCAGATTGGTCCAGAAGATTTGAAATTCATGGCATGAATATTTGTAGTTTTATTCAAATAAAAATGGATCCAACTCACATTAAAGTTTTAAAGATAAATGGCCTATACTGGATTCCTGTACATGACTTGAGAAAACTACTACAAAAACTAATAAATCTTGAAGAGCTTTATGCTATTGACACAAAGCTAGGTTTCAAGAGTAAAGATGTGGTTGAGTATTCTAAAGTATGTATTTTTATTTATTTATTTATTTATTTATATGGGATAAACTCCATTATAATGTAAACATTTCACAGATATAAAGTAACAATATAAAAATGTAAATATAAAATAATAATAAGACACTATGGAATGTTTTTGCAGCAACCAACTATAAACCTAATAAAATACATTATACAATATAAAATTAAAATTGGTTCGGCCTTTTATAAACAATTATTAACATGACTTATCCAATGATTGTTTCAAACCACCATAGGAGATTCCAAAGATGCTGATGTTTTTGTCATCCAATAACTGTAGGATTCTTTCCGAAGTGAATGTTTACCATCGTTTGAACGGTGGAAGGGTCTATGAAATAAATAAGATTTCTGTTCGGAATATGAATGTTGACAGATTCAAGTCATCAGTCCATTTAGCAGCTTGAAAGCATAGCATAGATCTGCGTTAATTCTTCTGGTTTGCAATAGTTTCAGACCCACTTCTTGTAATAAAACAGAATAGTTATGGTTCTGTACTTGAAGACCTAACTTAAAAGAACAAAATCTCAAAAATTTATTTTGTATTCTTAATAGAGTTACACAGTACACATTGTAAAATGGGGATGAAGATGAAGATGAAGATACTTGCATATTCTAACTGGGACATCACTAGAGCAAAATAAATCCTTCACATAGAAATACAAATATGCAAAAAGTATCTGAAAATCCATAATAAATAAAAATAAATGAACGCTACTATTTCCAGTTTATGAGTTATCTTATACCAATGTCTCATATAAACTTTTACAAATTTACATTACAACAAAAACTTTTCAGTTAAATAAATTAGCAGTATCAGTGGAAGGTGGAGATTTCGATAATGAATCTGTAAAATCTAGTGCAACATTGAAGACATTAACAAAATTATATATTAAAATAGTTTTAAAAAAAGAAAACCTTCAAGAAACAACAAGATTATTTTTTATTTGTAATATCAGGAAACTGGAAGAACTCTGGGTAAGTTTTATAGAAGTTAATTAATTAAATTAAATTGGTTAATTAATTCTAGATGCCATATCATTGATATATATTTAATAAATTTCAATTTGTAACTTGGTGAATGAAATTGATATATTTTAACCGGAATCACAATATAATTAGAGTTTCATCCACATTTATGAAGTATATAAAGTACCAGTTCATCCTCTAGTGGAATAATGAAAAATACCTCCTTAAATCTAATACTAAATATGTATTATTATTATTATTAGGTATACAGAATTCGGCAAAAGTCCGAGACCGGACAAATATCGAAGAAAATATAAATTTTTTCAAAAATCTTTTTACACCACGAATTTTACTCCAACTTAAACTATAATTTGAAAATATTTTGAAATATACAGGGTGTTCCAATAAAGTGTGGCGTATCAAAGTTATATTTTTTCTTATGAAACACCCTATATTTTATTGTATTTTCTAATTGCCCCTAAAAAATATGATACTCCTTCATAATGGTTCTAAATACATACCTAAATACAGAGGGTTACGAGTTATGCTGACTTTTTTGAAAATGTGAACATTTCTAAAAAAATTAATAACTCATTGATATAACAAATTCTAGCAAATTTTCTCTTTTATCTATATAGTTGGACATTCGTTGAATGTATTCCACGATTAAATACTAAATATGTTTTTACAGGGTGTTCAGAAATTTCAGTTTCATTATTAGATCATTCTATGTGCAGTATCAGGCTTATTTTAAATGGAACACCCTGTATTTTAAAAATTCATCATATTCAAAAAAATGTCTTTCGAATGGTATGAGGGTGTCCTATACCTAGGTATTATACTTTCCGTGCAATTTACAATTTTCTTAAATTGTATGCTAAATCGATTTTAAAACATCTGCTGTAATTCTCTCTAAATTTCATACCAATGATCTTTGCATAGTTGTTGTGAGTGACTAAACAGATCAAGTGTTAAGCCTTCAGAAAATATAGGTTCCTGCTATTCTATACCGAGTGGTTAAAAAGATATAGCCACTCTCACAGAAAAATCACTATCCACTTACACATTTTATAACAAAAAACAAAAAGTTTATTACTTTTAGTTGTTTGTTGTTAGTTCCGTTTTTATTCATGTTGTAATTTAAATAATGATAATTGAACCAATCTTCAACATAACACTCGTATTGTGTGAAACTTTTTTGTTTTTTGTTATTTCATAAAATGTCTCTAAGTGAATAGTGATTTTTCTATGAGAGTTTTAACCACTCAGTATAGGATAGCAAAACCTTATATTTTCTGGAGGCTTAAAACGTGATCTATTTAGTTTCTTACAACAACTATGCCAAGATCATCAGTTTGAAATTTAGAGAGAATTGCAGATGTTTTAAAATCGATCTAGCATAAAATTTGAGAAAATTGTGAATTGCACTGAAAGTATAAAACCTAGGTATAGGACACCCTTATACCATTCGAAAGACCACATTTTTTTGGATATGATGAATTATTAAAATACAGGGTGTTCCATTCATGCTGCACATGAAACTGAAAATTCTGTGAAGAGATATTTAGTACTCCATCGTGGAATACATTCAACAAATGTCCAACTATTTAGATGTAAGAGAAAATTTGCTAGAATTTGTTATATCATTGAGTTATTAATTTTTTTTCGAAATATTCACATTTTTTGAAAAGCCAGCATAACTCGGAACCCTCTGTATTCAGGTATAGGGAATCATTATGAATCATTAAGAGCAATCAGAAAATGCAATAAAATAAAGGGTGTTCAATAAGAAAAAAAAGGTAGAACGTGTCGCGGGACACACGGTAGGAACTTAAGTTCCTTTTAAGCAAAAATTATGTAATACATCTGACGTTATAAATGAACAGTTTGCATATCTTTCGGTGGTCGAGTAGTAAGCAAACCAGACTCTCACGCGGTAGACCCGGGTTCGATTCGACAACAGGTAGACGTTTGAAATATTTAGCAGAATATTCATTATTATAGATAATGGGGCGGTACCCTTCATGGGGAGTCCGACTGGCAACATCTACTTATAACAACATCTTATATTTAAAAAGGAAAACCGTAGCATTATACAAATTGGACATTCAAGAACTGTACGTTTACCACAAAAAAATTAGTGGAAACATAAAATTGAATTGTTAAATTTTTAATTTGAAGTTATATTACAGTTTATAGAAATTTTTATTTCTAGATTTTTTCTTAAGTGGGTCGTAGGAAAAATATGCTGTTCGACTCGTGTGGATTGTCCATATCGCACTTGAACTTCCTCCTCGTGCGATATGGCCATCATATCCACACTAGTTGCACAAACTACTATTTCTATCAAAATATGCCCTTTTACATTTAAAAACAATCTGCCAAATGTCAAATCAATTTATCCATCCATTTTAAATTTATCGAATTAAAACATTCAAGTTTTCAAAATTTCAACACCCTGTATTTCGAAAAGTAAATGTGCTAGACCCCATAATCCTCATATCATTTTGTCCAATTTTATAAGAGGAATCTACATGCAAACGTTGTAATTACCCTTAACGTTCGAGATGCTTATACCATTTTTGCGCGATCGTATTGAAATAAATTCCGAATAAAATAATTTAAATTTCTTCGAAATGAACGAAATGTCAAAAGTGACATTTATACTTCTCGTTCAGTTTAAAATATATTTTGCATTTTGGTGAAATTGTTTTTATGCTATTTATTACTTTTCTGCGTCTGAACGGTAAGTAAATCACTTACCGACGTGTTAAACTTAGGAACCAGTAAACACAACCTACCGTCCTGACAACCGATGCTGTAAATAAACAAAAAAGACCAATCGCGCAAAAAAAATATATGGAAATAATAGTAAAAATTTATCCGAACAAATTCAAGTAGATCACCAGCACTGCGAATACCAGCTTTGCATAGAATTTTAATATAGCATCGGTGGTTCAGTGGTAGAATGCTCGCCTTCCACGCGGGCGGCCCGGGTTCGATTCCCGGCCGAATCATATGAACCGCTGCTTCGTAAACGAGAGGAGACTCAGGAGAGAGCACACGCACGGAAGCAAGCAAGGCACATAACGAAGCAACGTAACATAACGTAATGGTCAGATCTTTTGCGTCGCGACCCCTGGTCGCTCAAACATAACCTGACGTAAAGAACGAAAGTTCCAAAAATATAACTATGATACGCCACACTTTATTGGAACACCTTGTATATTTCAAAATATTTTCAAATTATAGTTTAAGTTGAAGTTAAATTTGTTGTATAAAAAGATTTTTCACAAAATTTATATTTTCTTCGATATTTGTCCGGTCCCGGACTTTTGCCGAATTCTGTATAGGATAAAACGTTGTACTGCCTCGTTCTCGGGTTTAAACTTTCTTTTGTGGTATTGGAGTACCTACAGATTGTATCATGTTGTATCATGAAATAACATTTTTTGTTCTAGGTACAAGATGATGAAGAATCTGCATATAGAATAAACTATGAAAGATTGTTAGTTGCAATGGAAAATTTGAAAAAATTTGTTTTGAGATCAAAAAGTGTATTGCCCTTATATGATTTTACATATGTGGGACTTTCTAAAACATTTGAATGCAAACGTTGTAACACAGACGGAGAACTTATATTTGGTATAACTATAGATATTTTAGAATTCATTTACAGACATCATTTAAATTTAATTTAATAGCTTGAGAATTGCACAATGATAATGATACATAATGTATGTATCATATCATACATTAAGAAAAGAAAAACTTACCTAAAGCTTTGTATAGACCTGAACATTAAGAAGAACAACGAACTGTACGGCGAACGGCCTTTTCGACGAACCGAACAGCAAGAACAGCAGTAGCTCAAGATGAGCAGCAGCAGAGTAACATATATTTTTATTATCCGTTCATTGCAAAAAATCGGTGGGAACAAAAAAAATTGTGACAGACATTTTTATATACCGGATGGCCCACTAAGAATGGATGAAGGCCATATTTCAGGAGCCGATAATCGTATAAATTTCTGTAAAAAAATTTAATAAGTAAATCGGCTTAGGGAAATCGGTGGAAATTGTTTCCAAGTTCGAAAGATGGCCGCTAGGGCGCAACTGCTATAGCTAATCATAAAACGAGCATTTTCCCAAAAAATATGCAAGAAAAGATTTATTTTGAATAATGCCCTCGTAAACACCGGAAAATTTGTGACATTTTTTGTTTAAAGTACTTTACTCTATTTTATAAAATGTGGTGGTTGGGGAACGTCAAATATGTTTTTATTTATATGGCAATAACTTAAATGTGGGTTGACGGATTTAAACAAACTATGTTTCGTTTAAAACCGTTCTTTTGACTTAATATAATAATATAAATCAGCTGTATAAACTGTTTCCCAATATATTTTGGTGTTGTACGTAGAGGGAGCTGTTTAAATTGAACGATTATCGGTTTCTGAGATATAGCCATCGTCCATTCTTAGTGGGACACCCGATACAAAGGAGTGTAGAAAATTTTTGCTTGGCTTTTCATAAGTTTCATGCATTTTTCTTCTGTCCACTCCATTATAAAAATAACATAAACCTAACAAAATTAATGAACACTTATAACTGATGCTCATTAACAAATTTCGGTTCGCCGTTTTGTATAGACCCGTCCAAACCTGCAAATACATTCGCGCGCATTTCCTTTGATGTCTGAGAAAAAAACCGACAAATTATGGTAACACTGCAAACCGTTTACCGAATGGTCAGGGTTTGCGAACATGTTTGTAAACGCGTTCGTAGCCCCGTTCAAACTAGTGTTCTGATTTCCGTTCGGTTCGTGGCTCTGCTTGTTGTTCAGCGTAATGTTCAGGCATAGTATATAGACAAATGAATAGTAGGTTCACTCCTCGTCGGCTCTTTCATGTAGCGCTGCTAAAGACTTGCCGAAAAACGATCGTAAAAGCACACGTGTGCCGTATATACAGGGGTCGCGCGAATTACTAGCCTCATATCTTACTGATTTATAAATGGAGTGTTTGGTACGGGGGCTGACAAAAATGTACGTTAGACTAGAAAACTTATTTAAAAAAACGATGCTGCTTCGCTATGTATTTAATTGTGATTAATTTACAAGAATCATTCATTGGAATAGCTTTTACTACATTATATATATAAAATAATTAGTCAAAAATGTACAAATATAATATATCTTATAATATGAAAATAGAAAACATTAATTAAAAATTATACCAGATTCTACATACTTTAGAATTGGTTTTGCATATAAAATCAATGTTGAATAATCGCATTTAGTAAAACAATGAAATCCTTAACCAAACTTATGTATGTGTGTATGTGTTTTAGGGTGACATTCACTGAGACCTAAAAGATCTATTGTGCCCCCTTACTTCTACTCAGTTTCTGAGGAGAGTCTCTGAAACTAGTAGTTCCTTTAGTCCTATTTCCCGGAGGAATTTTAGGATGTCTGCAGGCTTCAACTTAGGCAAATGTTCCTCTTCTATCCAGTAATCTCCCAGGTGCTGTGCTCTAGGATTCTGAAGTGCTGTGCAGTTGTAAAGTATGTGGATGGAGGTTTCTTCTTCCATTCCACAAAATCTGCATTCTTTCATTCACTTTCCACCACTATATGTAAAGGGGTGAGGTTGAGAATCACTTCCATGGCTGCCGTTGGGCATGTTCTCATTGCTCCTGTAATGCATATACAGGCTAGTCTTTGAATTTTGGAGAGGTTTTCTCTCGTCGTCAATAGGCTAGTTCTACTATTCCACGCAATGGCTCCATAAGTGATGATTGATCTCACTATGGCAGTGTACATCCAGCTTAGGATTTTTGGGTTACAGCCCCAGTTTCTTCCTGCCAGATTTCTGCAAACCATTATAGCCATTTTTGCCTTGTATGTAATCTCCTTTTCGTGTTTGTTCCACAGGAGTTTACTGTCTAGAGTTAAACCTAGATACTTGACTTCTTGTCTCCAAACTTATAAAATAAGGTAAAACAAAAAGTAACTACTAATTTTTATGTCGCGATTTGCGATTTTAATTGTATAATATAAACGCACTCTTGTTTTCACAAGGATGCGTAAATGATACGTTTTTAAAAAGATCTTTCGATGTCGCTCCGATACAATTATTAGGTACATGCTAACTTATTGAAGTTCTACAAATATATTTTCAAGTTGGTTAACATACTCAACCAAATTCAGACTAGGTACTTACATTGAGCCCACCAAATGGAAAATTTGTATTGTTTACATTATGCTTTTGTCTGAGAAAAAATAGTTGATTCTTTGTTTAAGGTATTTTGTTCATTACAATCAATACATATGTCGCAGGAATGTTCCTGCATACATTTTTTTAATGACTAAACAGTAACGTAAACTAACGCGTTGCCAGCTGAACAGTTTAGATTCCTGTAATCCGTTGTAAAAACTTTTAAAGGATTTGATATATCCAGCCGGTATACTAATAACTCCTCTCGTACCTTCAAACTACAAAAGACACACGGTATCTGTCTATCGCTCGATTGGGAGCTTCAGGATACCAGAAAAAAGACGGAGACGGAGACCGAGTGGGATAGACATCGAGCTGGGAGGAGCTTAGAGTGACCCTACTATTTATTCCTTTGTTAATATACTATTGTTCAGTTCTGTATGAATATTAAAATTTAATTTTGACTAATAATCTTCAAAATTTCAGCTTATCTATATTTTTAGAAAGAGTGCTAGATCGAAAACCAAAAGTTGTGAAATCCATTTTTGATCCTAAAGAAAGTGACTTAGAAAAAGCTTGGGATGTATTTTTAAAGCTACATGGGGACCTTCCTTGTGGACCCAAAGAAAGCAAGGTAATATATAATTTACAAATGCATGGTGGTCAGATGGACCCAAAAATCTGTTAAATTTTGATTGAATATTCATTATCAACAAGGGTGTTTCATTTAAAAAATTAGGAGGGGGGACCATAGGAGGGAGGTTGATAATATAACTTCTACATATAAACAAAAATACGTCCTAGTCCTAGAAATTTTAGGTTGGAATTTTAGAATCCAGGACTTGGGACTAATACTAAGTTATGACTTTTCTAAAGTACATAATGAGAGAATATTATTTATCATTTAACTTTTGAGGACTAAGTTAGAATTAAGGATTATTTATAAACTCACCAAAATGTATCATTGTTGTATTTAAACATAAATGATTTGATGTAGTAGGATAATTACAAAGGAATACATAATTTTTCAGATGATTAATATCAGAGAAGAACTGAACAATATTCAATTCGAAGATCTTAATTTTTGTCATACTGTAATTTTATGTAATTCAAAATATGTGGATGCGGCCATTCAAATTCTTAAATCAGACAATTCTAAACACTTGAAGCGGTTAAATTTTAGATCCTGTTTACTTCAGAGTAAGTATACCTAAATATATATGCCCGTATTAATTTGTTTAGGTACTAGAACAAACCACAGTTCACAAAGTAGACTGAATAACAGAAATTTGTGGAGAGTTCATATCATAACTTTTTTGTTGTGCATGTTCGATTGTTAATGTCCTTCTAGCTCAATACGTTGGAAGAAATGGAAAAAAGGCATCTAGTTGATGTTTAGATTACGCACAAGTGCGACTTATCAATCGGGATAAATTACACCATTCAAAATAGGATGCAGACGTACCTTTGGTATTAGCAATGTGTCTTATGTCTTTTTCTACTGTCCCATTGATAGTTTTCGTCAGGTCTGTACATTGTTGTTTACGGTCAATTATTATTTATGAAAAGTGAATATTAATCTTATTGATTTATTTGGCTGAATACGGTCCTATTGATTTTATTGATCAAATTTAAGGTTAGCTATATGTCAAAATAGCAAATAAAATAAACGACATACCCAAAACTCGGAAATCACAAACGTTGACGCACACCAAGAAGGCTACTGAATGTAGTAAATAACGATGTACATGATGAAATTTTTTGTGTTTGAGTAAGTAACTGAATGGTTTAGATTCACAATTAATCACGGTAGGTGGCGCTGCAATAGGGTTCATTTGAACAACATAGTAGTTTTTTATACGATCATTAGAAAATTTGTTTGCCCGAAAAGTTAGAAGAAAATTCAGGAAAGTCGAATTTTTAAGAAACACACACGAAAACAGTGGCGTACCATAGGTAAGGGGTATGAAAAAACAACCATAGCACTAGTTAAAAATAAAATTTGATGTACCTGAGAACTTTATAATTTTTCTTAACATTAAATTTATATTATGTTTATTTGTGAATGTTTATTCTTTTTCTATAGGTCATATTATTTCTATTTTAGACTTCCAAGATGTTAAATCGGAACAAAATAATTCTACAGGTTTTAAAAAAGCTAGAGTTGGTATTAAAAAAGATCCTCTAAACCATCCTTTTGAAAAAGTTTCTTTACATTTGAAGGATTTAGTCGAATTGGAGGTATATTATTGTTCTGGGTATGTGCATTAGTCCGTTATGCTATGGGGATTCTTTTTTATCATGTTTTAATTCATAAAATCTTTTTTTCAGTGATTTTGATTAGAAAATATGACCTTAACATATGTTTTTGTCTAAACAATCTGCACTTAGCCTATGTCTCAATAGTTATGACTCATCCTGTATGTCCAGTTACAATTTAATGTTATACTTTTTATTTCCGATTCATCTACCCTGTTTACCTTACATTTTGTTATTTCTTCCTAATGTGAATTTTTGTATAAAATCAATGAAGCTGCTTAACTCAGTTTTTGATTTAGTCTGAGTATATTGGAGATGCAAAATCGGAAAACTAAAACTCAATTTAAATGTTAACGTTGTTTTTCAAAAATAATAATAATATATATTTTAAATTTATCTCTATGCATAGCATGTGACATTTATAAGAATATTGTGTGGGTTAATTTCCCAAAAATAGCAAACAAAATCATGAATATACCACATGGACCTTACAGAAGAAAATTTAAAGTAGATTTCCATTTCGGTATTTGTACTATTTCTATCACACTTTTAAGAATGTTACTTTTGGACATCCAAAACAAAATTTTGTCGAGTCTCTATTTAATCCTACCTATTGTTTTAAAAGGTGTCTTACTTATTTGTAATTTGTAGGTGTACAGGAAGTGCTGTCATTTCTGCATACCATTTAATGGCAAATTTTGAGAAATTACAAAAGCTCACTTTAGAAATTCCGTACCTGGTGGATGGTACATTTCTAGAAAAGGTGAAAATATATTTTTACATTAAAACTTCGACTTGAATCCATATGTTAATTGCCAATCAACCAGGAAACTGTATATACGCATGTTTTTTTAATCACAAAACGATGCTTTGGATTGAAAGGCGAAGCTTAAGTGATAGAGTCTAAATTTTAGTTTTGGACAGCTTTGGCGCTTGAAAATTTCATGGAAAATTATTAAGTATTAGATTATTATTAGGTATTATTATGAAATTGATTTATTATTTCTAATTAATATAACCAAATATGTTTTAAACTCGGTTATTAAAGCTTATGTCTACTGACTATTTATCTACACATACCTTCTATGTTTTAAAAGTGTATTTCTTCTAGTTGCAAAATATGATGCTTCAATCTCTTAATTATTTGGGCCATTTAACATAGTGGATTTGAAATGACACATTGCCTCCAAGCATTTCCATATTTTATGTAGATGTAACTAATGTGTAACTAATATTTTACTATTTAGGAATCCAGATTCTGAAAAACTTTATACATAAACATATCTCTTAATTCATCTTCAATTAATTTTTCATAATTGAGCAACGTAGGGGGTCTTCTTTATTCTTCAAATTTCTCTTTTAAAAACATGAATACATTCATCTAATTATTTTGAATACATTCACCTAATTATTTTACCACCAAACGATCACAATTTTCGTTATTTTTTGAAAACGTGGACACACAAAGGATTTATTATCCAAAACATTTTTCATTTCTCTTTCCTAATCCCGTTAGTTATTTTTTCAATTTGTGTATTTGAATTAAACATAATTTAGAAAATATTTTAGGTATTTCGTACATGTGACCGATTAGAGTTCCTGAGTTTAAAACTTACTGCTCCAAATGAACCTTTTATGATGAATTTATGTCGGTACATTGAAGATGCAGGAGCATTGAAACATTTTAGGTATTTATTAGTAGATAGCAGTTTTTACCTATTTAAGATAAAAAAAATTGAAATGGACGTGTCGGCATTTATTTATATAAGAAATTTACTCAAATATATGAATATAAGTAATTTCCTTTAAATACTAAACCATTCTTTAAATAAATTCTTATTTTGTTTCTTAAATATTCACAGATTTTTGGAGCAATAAATCATTAGAAGCATTCTATGCTACGTCTAATATGTTTTGTGGTGTAATTGCGAAATAATCTTCTGAGAGATCGTCAAAGGGATCCATCTTTATAATTATATGTACCTAACCTACCTATTTCATTTTCTAAAAAAATAATCTAAAATAACATCACAATTTCCTAAAAATGTTCAATACTTGAATATAAATAATTTTGCTTACCCTAGTAGAGTAAGATCCCAGAGCGATAAGACATAACTTATTTTCAAATGGATTAAATGTTAGGTTCTTAGTAACATCTCGTGTACTTTGAATACCTGTGTGTTTTTGGTCCCTATCTGACACAAAAATTATTTTATTCATTTTATTGCTATTTAATCTTGACAACGGTAGCTGGAACGCTACCGAAACGTCGAAATAAAAAAAATAAAAACATTATTGTGGTTTGATTCCCAAAAGAATAAGTAATGCCACAAGGAACTTACAGAAGATACGGTATGCAATCTACTGAACTATGTATGTTCCAATCTATAATTTAAAAAAAAAACTAAGATTTAATACCCATTTATTATACGTACTTATAATGACTAGGTATAACTACATACAAGTTGGAACTTTTTCTTTACGCACTAGTGCGTGTAGTGTGTAAAGGCAATATGTACATCCAAAAATTTAAGAATCTTGATCACTCATCAACAATTTTTTTTGTATTAATATAAAGTTTTCATATTTTTAGGTTAGAATGTTTCAATTTAACGATTGAAAAACCGTTTAACAGTTTGTGCAAAATACCCAGAAAAAAACTACAAAGAATGTTTATACAATGCCATCAACTCAAGTACTCCCAAGAAACGGAAGCTCAAGAAATTTTTTCAGTTTTCTTAGAAGATAATCCCCAACTAATATTTTTCGCCTTAGTGATTAGTCAATCAACAGTAAAACAAATTAATGATATACAAAAGATTTTTCACAAATTTAAAGAAGGAAATCCTGCCAAAATATTTTATGTTAAAAAAGACGTTACCGCATTTACTGGAACATTTCCAGTACCTCCTGCTCACCATGATATTATTTTTAATCGTACTCGAGTGTCTGTGATAGATTTTGATCAGTTTTAATATAAAATGGCTTAGGAGTAGCCTTAATTCGCTGGTTAAAATTCAAGAACTTCATTTCATCAGATTTTACTATCCAACGTATTGACTTTACTTAAAAAAAAACAACAAATAAATTCAATTCACTGAAACATTATTTCATAATAATTTATTTTCTTGTATCCGTTAATTTTTCTTAATATTACTAATTAGTGATTGAGTTAAAAAAGTGTAAAAACCTGAAAATAAGTTTAAATTGCTACAATTACATACAATTATTTTATCTATTTTTAATTGATAATTTCATGAGTTAAGTGAATAAACGTGATAAAAGATTGTATACATTTTTCTTTCTGATAAAGCCTATTTTCTGGGTTATATACCAGAAGTACGGAAAAGGGAATACTTATCTTCATTCCAAAAGCTGGAAAAATAGACACAACATTACAACATCATTTGTGCTTAAAACGATGGACAAACCTATTGACAATTAGATTAGAACGGAAATCCTAAAGAGACTTTGTCTCCACCTGCATCAGCATGCTTACCGGGCAGGCAGATCTACGGAGATATTGCACTGGTACAACTGACGGAGGATATCCGAGCTGCTCTAGATAACCAAGAAACCGTAGTATGCGCAATTTCAGGTGCTTTTGACAATACTTCTCATGGGGATGTCAAAAGAGCATTGAATAGAAGAGGTGTAGACAAATGGATGTCGGACCTGCTTACCACCAGAATGGCTTCAATCTAAATATGAACTCAGATTTTTGATTGACTAAGAGAGTATATGAAGATAACATTTCACGTTTTTTGACAGAAAAAATGTTCAAAAAAAAAGTTACCTACCTGAATAAAGAAAAACGTCAAAGGAAATGGCTTATTTAGTCGCCAAGCACAGGGAAAGTTTTTTGTATACATTGTCGATTATTCGATGGTGGAACTAATTTTGGTTAGTCCTAATGATTGGAAGAATACATCGAACATATTAGAAAGCCACGAAAACATGTGTTTTGACCTTACAACAAAGATCTAACATTTTCGGTCGTGTTGGTAATGAACTCGTCGCCCAATTTCTAGAAGAGTTGACTTATTGGCGTGAAATCTTGAAACGAGTGGTTGCCTTTGTAGTCTTTAGCTTCACGTGGTTTACCTTTTAGGAGATATGACGATGACGATTGTGATCTTGAAGTTGCATTCGAATGAAAGAAATGCCTACACCAAATTGAAGTCACCTCTACCACACAAGTAGTAACGCCAATTACAGTAATACCTTTTTTACTAGGTACTATAGTTATTTTTAATATAGGCGTGCCGATGAGCTGTTTGCCTACGGTGCTCTCAATGTTTAATCCGCCTCTAGAGACGAAGACAAGCAAAGACATTGTCTTCATCTGTAGAACCAGGGGATGTCTGTAGAGAGTAGTAGCATCATTAGAACAATATAGTCACCTTTATGTGGATTCCAGGAATAGAAGGAAATTGAATAGCATATGAGCTAGCAATGAGGGGGACGAAGCTGAAGATGTCATATGATTGCTGCAGTTGAACTTTCCTCAATTTTTTTTGTGATATCCCAGCTTGAATACAGTAGCAGCAGTAAAGATTCGGAGACCCCGCGCCAAATTTTGATGAGCTATTCAAACATGCGGTGATAAAATCCTGAAATATCAGAATTTTATCTAAAATGCTAAATTTTTCTACTTACGTAGGAAATGATTCTCTTTCTGGGTTAACTGAAGAAAAATTAAGCATCGTGTAGGCAACAGCTCTAGGTTCTTTTCTACAGCATCTTTCCACTTCTTCTTCTGGCTTCATCTACTTCTACATCTAATTAAATTTTTATTAACTCTGTTAATTGCTACTCTCTGCATGATCCCTATAATTATCTTCATACTCATACTACTTTATATCGGGTGTTTTCAGCTTCTAATTTGTTCTTCTGATCAAGATATCTTTTAGTTTTCCCACCATATATTATTCTATGTGTTTTTCTCTCCCAAATATTTTCTTTCTTTTTATTAATAACTAGCAGACCTGCTCTATATAAAACGGTCAGTCTTGTGATCGTTTGATAAATTATATATTTCTTAGTTTTACTTGATACCCGTTTCGATTAAAATGTATTCAATAATGCTCCTGCCATCCTGCTCATTTTTGTTAATTTTGTGTTGATTTTTTCTGATTTATCATTACTGATATGTTGATATTAGTTTCTACATAGGTAGCTTATCTTCTTTGTATGTTTGTTAGTGTATGCTTTATTGTCTAAAATACTCCAATAATTCAAGTGATCATAAAATTCTGTAAACAATATTAGTTTGCAAAATAATAACCCTTTTAAATTTTAAAATCCGTCTTCCCTTTGGGGTAACGTTTCTTTTACAATTAATTATAAACAATTATTCTATGCTATTCTATTGTTGTTGAAGTTAAACTTATTTCGAGGTCAAAATCTCTCCAGACTGTGAAAAACATACTTATTAAACAATAGATCTTCAAAACATTATTAACACTTAGTCCAAAATCTTGTTAGTTAATTGCTTAACTATGTTTGAACGAAATGAATATGTTGATTTTCGAATACTGTTTATATTTTATGTTGTCAAACTGGAGATATTTTTTGTTTGATGAAGTTTTATAATATTTTAAAAATTTAAATGTTTTATTGGATAACTAACTACACTGTAACTAACTACACTGTACTTAAGCCTGTCATATTATATAAATAATATAGATTGTAATAATGTAAATATAGATTATAGATGATTGACAATGAATCTATTAAAACTATTGATGTGAAATATGTGAATCTATTGATATATTGATATGAATGCCCATTTGTAGACTTCATCAGCATATATACAGACTTCGCTAGGTCAAATATCTTTTTAGGTGATCCCCCTCACGTTCATGACCTTGCGTGTCTATTTAGGTACTATTCTACAACTATAAAACAATAACTAACTGCATTGTTTTTAAAATGAACATAATTACATTGAATTATTTAATAACAAACAGTTTCATGGAATTATTTAATAATAAACAATTTCAATGAATTTGATTCTTGGTTTTATGTAATGCCAGAAGACATCACACTTTGTTATTGAGCACTGCACTGTCCTCTTTGAAGATTTAACAAACAGCACTAGTGGGAGTACTGAGGTTATAATATATCCATTAATTGCTACTTTTTATATGTCTTATTGTAATTGAAGTAAATAAATATTGTGACTAAAAAAAATTAAATATAAATTTTTTATGCACCTAAACATTGTGCATTTGCGAATTGTATGCCTGATAGAATATTTAAATCTTAGACAACATATAAGACAAATTATATTTTTATTATGTTCGTTTAAATTTGCTGTGAATGGAAATTACAATTTGATACTATATACAGTTGCTTCCAAAACTGACTCCCGAAGTTGGTTGTGCATTGTGCAATTACCACGAAGCATGAACTCCTAAGCTCCTTCGCTCTACCTTCAGTGAGTAGGGTCCCCACAGGTGAGCTTCTAAGCATTCTTCAAGCTTTCAAATGCATCTCCCTACCCCACAAAAATATTGCAATATGCACTGACTCCCTTTCCTCCATTTATTCAATTTTTACTGACCACCCAATTGCCTAGAACATACACGATATCTATCAATTCTTATTTCTCAAGATATAACAGTCTCTCATCTGGCTTCCATCTCACATCGGAATTGATGGTAACAAAACTGCGGACCGCCAAGTGAAATAAGATATCAATATTATCAACCCCAAAACACATTGACGTCCAGTCCCACTTCAAAAACTTAATGCAAAAATCTTGGCGATATTTATAACGCAAAAGAATGACAGCACTTCATGGTATCTATTCATCTCCCTTAACTTTTTAACCCGGAGAAAGGCTACTATAATCAGAATCCGCTTCACTAAACTCACCCACGGATATCTGATGTCTTCAGGACACCCAAAACTCTCTTTCTCTTCCCTCGACCAGCTTTCCTATTCAGATGATTTCTCCGTTTTCCACTTATCCAGTACCGAAACTACCCCAGTTGATACCGAATCGATACCTGAGACTTTACTTGTTTCTATCTCCTCTTCTGCAATTTCTATGAAAAAAAATTGCAAAAAAAACACGTTCAACCAACAATAATCTTGGCTCATCCCCACTTAGATCCGATATGGTTACCCATCCTCTAAATCCTGATATGACCTCTCCCTACTTTTCCACTTCTTCAAAAAAACCTTAAAAGGAATCTTAAAATTCAAAACCAATTACTGTATGTGGAAATTTTTCGGAAAACGTTATTTAAATTTAGATATAATGACATAATCTAAATTCTCTTATTTTAAAACTAATTAGTCCAAAGACATTATTAAAAAATGTATCTTGCTATCTTTATATAGTTTTAAATATTGGTTGAATGCGTGCTCTAAATGTCATGATCCACAAACATAAAGTGTTCATTGTGTAATAAAATAGTTAAAAAAATTGTATTAAAGTATAAATCAAGTTCAGTAGAAGTCAAGATCAAGTTCAATATAAGTCACACTTAAAATTATACCAACCCCATAATTAACTCTCGCAAGACTAAGCAAATAATTAGCTGAAATAAATAAACATATAATAAAGATTTTATCTGGTAATATTCTAATTTTTTAGGTCAGTCTGATGATACGTGGTGTACGCGTGTAGACAAGGTGATTATCGTATTTCTATTGCTGACAGGATATGGATAGAATTTTTACGAAAATACATGTACCTACAGTGCGTCCAAAAAGTAACGTAAATATAGACAGTAAAAAAATACCGAGAGAGGTTGATTTTCGATATTAATTCACTATTTTTTTTAAATAATCTATTATACCTACTAGATGAATAACTTTTAAGACATGCAGTTTTTTCAGTGAAACGCCAACTGCTTTTTGTTGGTTCCAAAAATGTGTCAGTTCATTATAGTTCATATAGTGGTGCGACATCCTGTTGAATTCATATTCTGCAGTGCATGTAACATGAACCACAATGGCATTTCTAAAACGTGTATGGCGTTCTTGTATCCAAATTGGATTCGAGTGTTTTGCCCATTCAAATAAAACGTTGCCTCATCCAAAAATTGAAACATTAACAATGATATTGTTATTTAAATTATTATTTTTTTAAATATCTTCTGTAAGTTCCTTGTGGCATTATTTATTATTTTTTGGGAATGAAACCACAATAATGTTTTTTATTTTTTTTTATTTCGACGTTTCGGTAGCCTTCCAGCTACCTTTGTCAAGATTAAATAATGATAAAATAATTTTTGGTGCCTATCTGACACAACGAAAAAAATATGACAATTAGACAATCAATAATATTTTGAAGTTTAAGACTACAAAACTTTTATTAAGGCCCATTCATAGTAGATCACATCTCTGGTAAAATGTGAAATAAATATTTTATTTTATGACATTCCAAAGATATGATAGTCTACTAGAAATGGAATCCAGTGAAGTGCACGTTCCAGGAACGGTTTTTATTAAGATAGCGCTTTTTTTCGCTTATTTTGGAAATGTTAATAAAACGCGTTTGTTGTTACTTTTTTGTGTATGATCATTTTTGTTTTCAAAACATGTTTGGTGATTTTGTGTATTGAAGTGTGTATCGATTAACAACTATTCCAATGATAAATCATAAGAAAACCTGGTTAAAAACTTATGATGCTATCTTGATAACGCAGGTAATTGATTATTGGAAATTTCTCTCTCTAACATTGGTAACCAAATTTGACTACATTCGGCTGAAAAACTAGCTACACATGTATCTGCATTTAGTTGTATTAAAGCTCTTTCTTTGATTTTTCGTCTTTTATTATTGGGCTCTTTCAATATTATTTTTGTCGAATCCCATTGAATTTTATACAAAAAAGTAACAACAATCGCGTTTTATTAACAACATTTCCAAAATAAGCGAAAAAAGCGCTATCCCAATAAAAACCGTTCCTGGAACGTGCACTTCACTGGATTCCATCTCTAGTAGACTATCATATCTTTGGAATGTCATAAAATAAAATATTTATTTCACATTTTGCCAGAGATGTGATCAATGAAAGGACCTTAATAAAATTTGACAAAAAAGTTTTGTAGTCTTAAACTTCAAAATATTATTGATTGTCTAGTTGTCATATTTTTTTCGTTGTGTCAGATAGGGACCAAAAATTATTTTATCATTATTTAATCTTGACAAAGGTATCTAGAGCGCTACCGAAACGTCGAAAAAAAAAACATTATTGTGGTTTCATTCCCAAAAAAATAAGTGAAAAAAAAATTATTTTTTTGATTCATCTTGTAGTCTCAGAATTTAGTTCAGTGTTTACAGTAAACTGGATGAGACGTACCCTATAAGGGGCCATCCATAAATTACGTCACACGTCCCCCCATCTTTTTCCAACCTCCTCCCCCTGATGTGACGTCCCACATTTTTCAATTTTATATCTGTATTTAAAAATAATTAGAAGGAAAAAGTTGTATTTTCACTTTTTTTTTATTAAATATAGTCTTTAATAAAATCAACATAAAGTCAAAAATTTTACATAACAGAAAATAAACGACTACTTAGTTAGGAAACAACTAATTATAATAATTAACGATACAAAACTTGTATTTCAAATTTTAACAAGTGATATTACAAAGCTTTTGACCCCCTTTGCCCCTTGCCACACAATGTCACATTCCGTTGATACCCCCCCTTCAACGAGTGACGTAACTTATGTCTTCTCTAAGGATAGTATTTTGTTACGGAAGACGTTGCAGCAGTGATGAGATTAAGATATCTACTGATTTTGGATTTTATCAACTGATCTACTGATTTGCACATGCAATCTACTGATTTAACAGTAGTTGTGTTTCAGATGTATTTCGGTAAAATTTACAAAAATAATTATAGATATGTATAAATGGTGTACTACAAAAAATATACTATATAAATCGTTACTATAAGTTTATTCTCCCTATTTATCAACACTGCTTCAATTATTCAAAATAAATCGATGATGGGGAATTTTTGACAACGGGACGCTGGTGAGAACGAGGCTAGGCGGCGTTGGTCCAATCGAAAAGGCGGAGGTCTATAGGGTGAAATTAAAAACGAATTCAAATATCACACCATAACTGTTATTAAGCTAGTTTAGCTCATTTAACCATATTACAGTAATAAAAGTGTAGGTGTTTAAGAAAATGCGTTAATTTTGTTTTCTTTACTAACTTATAATCTCTTACTAACGTTTCGGAAAGTTTTGTTCTCTCTCTTAACTACTGCGTCTGTATCTATAGTGTGTTGTGTGTATTCGACGTCCTTTTGTGACGGTGTACTGATTTCTTTGGTGTTGCATCTACTGATATACAAAAAGTTGACATCTCATCACTGATTTGCAGTAATATTTCATGTTCTGAATAAATAATAAGTCAGTCAACTTCTCCGTTCCAATTTTAAAAAAGCCATATTTAAAAAAATGGTTATCAATGTTAGGTATATCTTGTTGCTACATAATCCTTCTACAAAAAGATCCCAATGCGATTGATTTTTATTGATATTACATTCACATACATGCCGAATAAAAGTTTTTATTGGAATTATAAATCGTCATTAAACGTAAGATTAAGTTAGATAAGGGTTAATATTGATATTTGTTTATAGAAACAAAAATTCTTAGGTCGAAAGATAAGGTAGTTAAACTTCTCAGCATGATTTGAAAGCATGATGTTATGATGACCACAAGGTTGTGCAAACCCCACTGCAGACCCGTCCCTTATCATATTTTTTATGCTATTCGTTAGTTTAGTTTCATCACATGAAAATAATAATTTATAATTGCCAAGAACAGAACCGTTCCCATGGTATCTGCCGTCCGTGTACGAGAATAACTTTGCGCCCCACCTAACTTAATCGATATGACTTTTTTCTAAAATATTTTTCCCTTGAATTAAACAATTAATGATTGTAAAAAATATAGTTTATTTATTTGTCCACGACCACCTAATAATAAGTCAATATTTTACTTCCTAACTAAAGGTATATGATACCCATATATCAACCATATATCAACTGGTTCATAATACACTGTAGTGTATTATGGTTCATAATTCACGACTAGAGATGGGGGTACAATATGGAATAAACTATTAAATCTGTGTATTTTGTTCAGGAAATTTGTTTCTGACATTATATCGTATCTATAAAATATTGTAATTTATAGTATTGATACTTTTCATAACGATATTTTCTAATATTAAGTATTTTAAAATAATATATTTATAACGGTACGTTGTATTGATACTTTCTACAGTATCGCCCATCTCTATATATGTCAAATTATTTGAAGTAGCTGCCACAACATTTTGAGGTTAGTAATATGCCAAATCGCTACTGACTTTTATTTATTAATAAATAAATTAAGTGTCGTGGACAAAGTATAGTATTCTACTCGCAATTTATGGCCATAATTCACTTGGGTGACTTGCGCCCCTTGCCTGCGGCTCGTGACGCAAACGTCACCCATCGTGAATTATGACTATCATAAATTGCTCGTTTAATAATATACTATAGTATACAGTAAATGGGTTAACTTTGATTTTCCTGACTTCTTCAATACAAATTCAGTTATAATATCAGATACATTCAACTTTTCCGAAATGTCCTTTTCGATACTAATAAATAGATAAGTCTGAAAGCCTTTTTCACAGTGCCACTCTGGCCAATAATTTTAAATAAGACCTTATGGCAAATGATATCACGTTTGAAAGGCATTGACATTGGCTACACAGCCATATTAATTTTGTTGGGGTTTAAACTAAGTTTGACGGATAAATTAAATAAATACCAAAATTATTGAAATTATTTTTTTAAATTTTATTAATCAAATATCAACAATGGATTCTTATAGCAAGTTTTCGAAATGTGCTCCGTCTACTTCCTGACAGTAAAACATTCTATTAATAAACTCTACTGAAATTACATTGCATTCTTCAATAATTCTTTCTTTCAAAACGCCAATGCTATCTGGTGCCGTAGTATAAACCTTGGATTTCAAGTACCCACATAGAAAAAAAATCTAATGGTGTCAGATCTGGTGACCAGGGTGGCCATTCTATAGGACCTCGCCGGCCGATCCATCTACCTCGATATTCTTCATCCAGGTAACGTCTTACTGCACCATAATAATGTGCAGGAATACCATCTTGTTGAAATGTTATTTCCAGATGGCCGAATTCATCTGGATTACCTTCCAGAATTTCAAGAATTAACGGCTCAATTGCATTTTGTAACATCTCCAGATACACTTCACCGCTTAAATTTGAATTTAGGAAGACAGGACCAACTATGTGGTTTCCCAAAATACCTGCCCAAACATTGACTTTTTCTGGAAATTGGGTATGTTGTTCACGAAAGGTGTGAGGATTTGTGTCACTCCAATACCTTACATTTTGTGTATTCACATTTCCATTGAGGCAAAAAGTACTTTCGTCACTAAAACAAATTGTTTTTGTGTAATGTGGGTTTTGACTAATTTTATTTGTCATACATTATACATTCACAGAATTCGAATCTTCTGTCGGGGTCGTCATCCGAAAGGTGGTGCACCATTTTTAACTTGTGTGGATGAAATTTATTTTTAGCCAACACTCTCTGTACTGTACTTTTACTTACTTCACAGATAGACGCAACTTTAGTTGAAGAGGAAGTAGGGTTTACTACTATTTCAGCAACTATATCAATTTTTTTATCATCACTATATGTTGGTCGACCAGATCGTTTGGCATCTTGAACACTACCTGTTGCTTCAAACTTGTGAAGAAGCTCCCTCAAATAAGTTCTCGAGATAGGGCGATCTGGGTATCTCTCATTAAATAAACGTTCCGCTTCATGAAGATTCTTTCTAGATTCACCAATTATTAAGATAGCTGCTACTTTGTCGGCTTGAGTACGTACCATTTTGCCTATGTAAACTCTTAAACGACTCTCGTTAAACAATAATAAAATTAAATATTCAAGCTATTTAGAAAAACTTTGCAAAGCAACATAATAATATACTATTAAATCAAAAACGTCAATTTTTTCGACAACTAACCAGAGGCGGACTGAAAAATCTTCAATATTTAAATGTGAAATAATAATTTTTGGTATTTATTCAATTTATCCGTCAAAATTAGTGGTGTAAACCCAAACAAAATTAATATGGCTATGTAGCAAATGTCAATGACGAGATATCACTTGCCATAAGGTCCTATTTAAAATTATGGCCAGAGTGGCTCTGTGACGTCATCTATTACTATTACGTCACCTGTTACCATTCGTAGAGAAGTTTAGAACACTTTATTTTTTCCCTCCAAATTTTATTAATGTAAGTGTAGCCGTTCAAAAGATACGAGGGAGGATGGGACTTTTGAATAGCACTGTATATTTACAAATTATATTTATAAAAATTAAGTTTAAATTCGTCCCCTGGATTTTTTGGAGCCTCACCTTTACATTCATAGTCAAATAAACGTTTTTTTTGTTCGGGGGATTCCTGCATCCAGTTACTTACGATATTAATTTTTAGAACTAATGAACTTACTATATTTCCCGTCTCAGAGTCTCTAGTATTATCAGAATAGAGGGCATACAAAGCATCATAGATTTTTGGGAGCTAAGCTAAGAACTTTTATAGCATCTACTTTGCTTTCCCATCTAGTATCTGAAAGAGGTTTCAGTGTTATAATTGGGATTTGATTTTTGAAGTCCTGCCAACGTTTAGTCGATGCGGAAAAGAAAACGTAAAGCTCTTGGACTGTAATTTCAAAAGACGCTTTTTTAGAGTCATTAACAACTAGATTTAAACTGTGCTGCACAAGGTACATAAACAGCTCTAGAGGGATCAAGTCAAGAACTTTTTTTTGTAAACTATTACTGCAACCCTTCATATTCGCTCCAGGATCATAACCATGTCCACTTAAATCCTGCAAAAAGATGTGAATTTCCCAAAAACTAAAAAAAACATTTGTTAAACCCTGAAATATATCACAGATAATGTTTCTTCAACTTCTATTTGCTTTGCCCGCACCCCTAACACACCCGGCTTGGAGCGCCCCTGGTTAACAACAAAATGGGTGCCAAGCGGCATTAGAAGCCATACTCAATCAATTAACGCTGTACGATATTATATGTTAAATTTGTTTATTATATTGTTTTGTATTATATGGTATGGTCAATATTTTTTTGTTTATATTTTTATATATAAGTACATTATTGTTAATTTCTATTTTTAAATTATGTCGCTTTGTCCATAAAATTGTAAAAGGTAAGTAAGTGTTTACATTTAAACATTTAAGGGCACCGTCAATATGGATGCCAAGAAACATGATGGAATTTGAAAATCTTATTAAGTTGTTGTTAAGTTTGAGAAGTTGGAAAACTCGTTTGACAGATTTTCTGTGTTAAATCAAATCCTGATCGATTCAGACCGGTTCTTGTTAGTAATAATAATAATAAGACAGTTGTAATCTTCCAACGTGAAGAATAATCATTCTTCCCATAGACATAATGCTTTTTTTGAATTTAGATTTACGATAAATTGCAAATATGGCAACACCGTTTATTTCAAGGAATTGAAGGAGAGGAACGAGGGCATCAGTAGCCGAGCACTTATTGCTGACCATTTGATTGTTTCAATTTTCTCTTTCAATATACGTTGTTTGTCGTGCAATATATAGTTCTAATGTGTCTATAATTTTATGCTTTAAATAATAAACGGATAGAAATGAAGAAGTTTGTGTACCTACCAGGTCCTGAAATATAGTCCATTAATTGAGGTACAATCCCCAATAAAAATGAATTTTTCAAAGATCGTATGATTTTCGGCGAATTTAATCATTTATATTAGAGAGTTTTCGAAAACGTACACATACTGAGCCGGTAGCGGTTAACATAATTCTAACCGCACGACTATTTTGACAGATAAATATATAGTTTTCGAACCTCCTGCGTCCCAACGGTAACGATAACACAAGTTTTTGTTTGTTACAATGTTCTTTGATTTGTTGCTGCTCGCAAGAGGCGTTTCAAAATTAAAAAAATGTTTCCCAGTAAATTTGCAGAAATTTTAGTGAATTATGACCCATTTTGAGGGATCTGCATAAGGGTTGTTTGCCAAAATTTCAGTTAGCAAAATCTGATTGTCTTCCTCAGAGAACCGAATCCTACTTCTTTTCAGATTGCTCAAGACAAATTATGATAGCATGATAATTATTAATAATATGTATATGCTATCGCAATTCGCAAAGTTGATTGTTGAAATTTTAGTGAAAAATACAGATACCAGAGACAACATACAGAAATCACTCATTGAATTGAGGTTAGATTTTTGGTCTTTCCGTCGCCTTTTCGTTAATTCAACCGCTATGTCTACCGTCCGTAAGATACCGGTGGTGTACGGGAGCGATATACGCTAAGTGACATACCGTATGTCAAAGTTGTCAAATAGCGTTAATCGGAGTGTTGTTTAAGCCGCTTCGAAAACTCTACTGACAACTACTCCTACTCAAAATATTTCGTATGTACACCTATATCTTGTCCTGCAAGACATCTCCAGTAAATAAGGGTATCAACCTTGAGAATAGGTTGGGCCGGTGTCATTTTTTTTTTAATTTGTAGGTATTGATGTGTACATTAACCTCTCAAAATCTCATATATGGCGGAATGACCGCAAGACCCTGAAAATCGCCCTGAAGAGCCCAAAAATCAATTTTCCCAACTATTTTGGTCCATATCTCCCAAAATATGGCACCTAGAGATTTCGGATTTGGACAGAAATGAAGATCAGATCAATGCCTACAAAAATGGTCCCTATCGTTTTCGTCGTCAATTTGGTGGTTTTCGAGATAACGGGCCACAAACGTGCGCCGTATTTTTTACATCTGACCTGGATCTCGGGAGGCGCTCTCAGCTCCTTAATTTCTGAGCGGATGGACAATTTTTCTAATTACTCGGGTGAAAATGCATATTTTTTTATGATTCGAAGTTCATTTGAAAGGAGAAATCTGCATCTATAATATCTTGTCACTGGTTTTTTTTGGGCCCCCAGTATTTTGGGAATTCCCGCCAAAGCAAAATTTTGGTCGATATTTTGACCCCCCCTATGAATCTAGTTGTATTTTGTCTATAAAAAGTATTTTGACCGAATCCTTCCGAATAATGGGACTTTGAAGGGTTTCGAAGACACTCCGGGGGATTACATAAACATTTTCTCGCGCATTCCAATAAACCACGTGTTTTCGTCAGGGCGGTTTTTCCGGATTTTCGGAGTTTTCCGAAATTTTATGGAAAATCCCGGAATTTAGGGATAATGGATCCTTTTATCGGGTTCTGATACACCTCATTCGAAAGCTTATGTTCTCCCCTTGTGAACAGTACTTTTTTTTTTCATTTCAACTCTTTTAGTTTTCCGGAAACCGTATTCATGAACGGAAGGCTCGTCCTCCTCTCCATTTATAATGCAGCACAGGAAATACGGACTCTCAGGGACCTCAGATTCCACACTTTAGGTCGATCAACCAACAATAAATCTCCATTCAAACTTGCAGGCTTGCCTCCCACCGACGAAACTGCAAGGCAGCACCTATATCGCACGTATTTACAAGTGCAGCATTGGCTCGCGAACGAACTACCGCCAGAAGAATGGGGATGGAAGCATATTGCCGGTACAGACGACGAATGAGCCGGCACATCCGGACTTGTTGAAAATGATCTCTTGACGGTGTAAAATGGGCTGTACCACGCTATGTTCATGTAAGAGAGCAGGACTGAAGTGCTCGATTATTTGTGGTTCATGTCATTCAGGCCCGTGTTCTAATTACAAGGATGAGGATGAAGATGTGATTGTATCAGCTGATCAAGGGGCAGAAATTGATGGAGGTGAAGATAGAGAGCTAGAGGAGCCAGAGGAAGAAACAGAAGGCACGGATGGAGAGGGGGTTGAAGATGTCAGCCAGCAACATCCATCTGAGATAAATGTGTTGGAATGGTGATGGATAGATGTCTAATTGTTCATGTATGTTCCAATTCTCATATACTTTCAAAAATAAATCTTATTTTTCAAAAACTTTTTTGCCGAATTATTGAAAATGACTTGCCAAAAATTGGCAGAACTCTAGGCTACATTGCCGAAGACCTAAGAGCTCCAAGGATCAGGCCGAGAGTACAAAACAGCGTTCTCAACTCCAAAAATTTTCAGGAAACAGATAGTTATTGGGGACACCTTCATTGCCGGGATAATTACGTGAGGAGGGAGAAAACTAGTGGCGCCATCTACGATTGACCCTCGAAGTTCAAAAAATCAAGATACGTGTATATCCAGTCCCCTAGGCTCACACATTGGCTGAGAAAATGCCGTATTTTTATTTTCCAAGCATGATAATTTTCGCGACCCCTTTTTTGCAATAAATATTGGGTTAGCGAAAAAAACCATGGGGACCATTTTTGTAGGTATTGAACTGCTCGTCATTTCTATCAAAACCGCAAATCTCTAA
>CAJUYG010001576.1:11626-30350 GCA_910591675.1 Galerucella calmariensis | reverse complement strand
ATAAATAAAAGATACAACTCTTAAAATTTTCAGTAATGCAGTTCTTTTTCCAAACACAAAAAATTTAAAAGGTAGTCATTACGAATATGTGCAACCAAGTCTATTTTTAGATGCACAACTTGTTACCTCCTTCCTGCTTGATGATTATTCTCCCCTTCACTTCACACGAGAGGAGAGTTTACTAAACTGAATAACAATTATTCTTTAACAAAGTAAAGTTTTTCCGAAATCCTATGAACACTTGTTTTCCTTTGATCTGCATATATTCAATTTATTTGGGAGAAATTTTACCAAATTCTAGTATGTGTAGAAATTTATCGAAAAAACGTAGATTAAATTTAGATATAATGACATAATTTAAATTCTCTTATTTTAAAACCTTGCCCAAGAACATGTTGATAAAAAAAATCATTCTTCTTATCTTTTTGTAAACATTCAATTACATAATAATATTAATGCATCCTCTAAATGTCATGATACCTACACAAATATAAAGTGTTCGTTTTATCAGATGTATATGTGTAATCAAATCGGTTTAAAAATTGAATGAAAGTATAAATCAAGTTCAGTAAAAGTCAAGATCAAGTTCAATAAAGGTCATTCCACAATTGACACTCAGAAGGTTGTGCAATTAATGAGCTGAATTAAATAAATATAATAAAGATTTTCTCTGGATAAATTTTCTAGGTCAGTCGCTTGATCATGATGATGACGTGATGTATGCGTGTAGACAAGGTAATTATGGTATTTTTATAGTTGCGAGGATAAGAATAGAATTTTTACGAAAATTTGCTATACTTGTATCTACAGTGCGTTCATAAAGTAACGCAACTAAACAGTGAGGAAAAAAAGTACCGAAACAGGTTGATTTTTGATTTTAATTTATTAATTTTTGAAATTCTAATCCGTCATGCTAAAACTACAGTCAATTCCAGTTTTTTTAGTGAAACCTCCCCATCCTTTTGTAGATTTTCCCTGCTATGCCGACTCCAATAATGAATAAAATTTTCATTCATATTGATACAGAGTCAGCAAATTTGATTTATTGTTTACCACACCACTATAGTGTATTTTTATCATATTGATAGCAAAAACGTGTCTGAAACACTTCAGGGTGATTCAAAGAATTAAACAGAATTGTAACCGCTTCTTCATGTAAATAATAGTGTTCAGTTAGCAGCTTTCGCTATATTCTTCCTGTATAGTGAACCGCAGGTAGCGAGGACAATAGAACCCTAATACCATTACCATTCAAATATATTTGGAAGTGATAAATTTGTCGTGGCAGTGCAGTGTAGGGCAGTAAGAATGAGATCCTAGATTATCAATTTCATTTAATTAATTAGTTCTTGTAAGGCTGATATGTTAAAAACTTGCAGATGAGGGCTTAACTGGGGTAAAGGCAAAACTATATATAGTTAACGTCATTTTAAAAATTAAATTATACTCGGAATGAAGATTCCACAAACTTTCTTTATAAACTGCCAATACATAAACAAAAAATCAGATAATTATAATACAATTGCAAAATAAACTATTGAATGAAGACGACTTCTATTTATACTCTTCTTCTTCTTTTCTTGTTCCTTCTGCCCTTTCAGGCGTCGGATGTGGATTCCATGTCCTATACCCATTCCTTCCATGCCTTTCTGTCGTTTATTCTAGTTTCGTCCTTTTTTCGAGTAGTCCAATTTTCACTTGCATATAGTATTGTAGGAACTGTTATTATTATATTATGAATTTTCATTTTCACTTCTTCAGTCTATATATTCATATCCAAGAATTGTTTGATTTAGAGAGTAGTATATTTTTGTTGATTTATTTGCTCTGTTTGTTATTCCTGCATCTATTTTTCCATCTTAAGTTACTATATTTCCCAAACATTCAACTCTTTCTAGCGTCTGGTTTTTGCATTTCATCTCTTTATTATTTTGATTATCTAGTTGTTTTTTCATTAATTATCATCACTTTTGTTTTATTTATGTTCACCTTCACCTCCATCTTCATGTTCTCTATTTCTTTAGTCCAAATATTCACTAGTTTTTACATTTTGTTCTTTGTATTCGCTACTAAGACCACACCATCTGTATATATAGCACACTACTTATTTTTATCGGTTCTAAATTTTTATTTATACTAGAAAGTACTATTCTCCCAGCCTCCAACCATTAAATCGAGTAAGTTGTCAAGGTGGAAGATGCAATTGGGAGGAGCCTATGAGAGTACTATTTTCTAGTGTAAGTTGGTACATAGGCGCAACTACCATAAGATTTTTGAGGGGGCTGAAGCCCCAACTAGAAGGGAGGTCATTGCAGGTGCACCGCCGGTAACAAAAATTTTTGGTTGCCCCTGCGGGCGGCTACTCTGGCCTGCGCAACCCGGATTTAAATATCCTGACCGATGAACGGTATGAATTTTTGTTGTGATTTGTTTTGCCTTTATTAAAATAATTAATTTTTCAAACTTTTGCATCATGTATTTTTAATTTCTTATTGGAACTTAAGTTCTTTAAGTCAGGTTAGGTTTGGGCGACCGGGGGTCGCGACGCAAAAGATCTGACCGTTACGTTACGTTATGTTACGTTGCTTCGTTATGTGCCTTGCTTGCGTGCGTGTGCTCTCTCCTGAGTCTCTCTCTCTCTCTCGTTTACGAAGCAGCGATTCATATGCTTCGGCCGGGAATTGAACCCGGGCCACCCACGTGGCAGGCAGGCATTCTACCACTGAACCACTGATGCTACATTAAAATTCTATGCAAAGCTGGTATTCGCAGTGCTGGTGATCTACTTGAATTTGTTCGGATAAATTTTTACTATTATTTCCATAATTTTTTTTGCGCTATTGATCTTTTTGGTTCATTTACAGTATCGGTTGTCAGGACGGTAGGTTGTGTTTACTGGTTTCTAAGTTTAACACGTCGGTAAGTGTTTTACTTACCGTTCAGACGTCGAAAATTAATAATTAGCATAAAAACAATTTCACCAAAATGCAAAATATATTTTAAACCGAACGAGAAGTATAAATGTCACTTTTGACAATTTGTTCATTTCGAAGAAATTTAAATTATTTTATTCGGAATTTATTTCAATACGATCGCGCAAAAAATGGTAGGTATAAGCATCTCGAACGTTGAGGGTAATTACAACGTTTGCATGTACATTCCTCTCGTAAAATTGGACAAAATTATACATTTACTTTTCGAAATACGGGGTGTTGTATAGTAGTTTGTGCAACTAGTGTGGATATGATGGCCATATCGCACGAGGACGAAGTTTGAGCACGACGCCGTAGGCGGAGTGCTCAATCGTACAATTGCGATAAGGACAATCCACACGAGTCGAACAGCATATTTTTTCTACGAACCACTTAAGAAAAAATCTAGAAAATAAAAATTTCTCTAAACTGTAATATAACTTCAAATTAAAATTTAACAATTCAATTTTATGTTTCCACTAATTTTTGTGTGGTAACAGTTCTTGAATGTCCAATTTGTATAATGCTACGGTTTCTCTTTTTAAATATACGATGCTGTTATAAGTAGATATTGCCAGTCGGACTCCCTCATGAAGGGTATCGAACCATTATCTATAATAATGAATATTCTGCTAAATATTTCAAACGTCTACCTGTTGTCGTTATTAAAATCAAGCAGAATAATTATTTAAAAATAAAATTAACAATTAAAAAAAAAACTTCTTCACGGGGAATCGAACCCGGGTCTACCGCGTGAGAGTCTGGTTTGCTTACTACTCGACCACCGAGGAATATGCAAATTGTTTATCTATAACGTCAGATGTATTACATAATTTTTGCTTAAAAGTAACTAAAGTTCCTACCGTGTGTCCCGCGACACGTTCTACCTTTTTTTTAGGTACTTTTGGGGGGGCTTTGCGACTTTTTAGAGAGGCTTATCACCCCCAGCCCCCCTAGTTGCGCCTATGAGTAGGTATCATGTTCGCGTAGTTATTATGTTTAGGTCTAAGGATTCCACGTTCAAATATTCTACTAATTGTCCATAATTATTCGCTTTTGGAGGATTGAGAAACAATTGATCTATTTTATCCTGCCTAAATTCCAATGTCCGCCTATGGTTTATTGCGGTCTTGCATGAAATCGTGCTATCAATATGATAAAAATATATTACAATAACTAAACATGGTAATAAATTCGTCATCAGCATAGCGAATGTTACGTTTTGCATTTCCTGTCTGATTCGAGCTTTAATGTCACGAATATTGTCAGGTTTTTTGGAGTAGAGAATTATATTTTATGGTATAGTTAAAAAAATATCCTATTTTGGTATAGATAGAGTTCATATAATCATCTTTTTGGTCTGCGTCATCGATTGCTAATGTCCTTCTAGCACATTACGTTGGAAGAAATGGAGAAAAATGCAGGTCTGTGATATATACTGATCAAAATACCACAATAATGAACCGTTTAAATTTATTACAAACGTTAACCCTAATTTTTTACCTAAAAAATTTGATTAGTTGATGTTTAGATTACGCGCAAGCGCGACCTATCAATCGGGAGAAATTACTGCATTCAAAATAGGATACAAATGCTCCTTTCGTAGCGGCAATGTGTCTTACGTCTTTTTCTACTGTCACACTGACAGTTCTTGTCAGGTGTGTACTTTGTTGCCTACGGTCAATTATTATTTATGAAGAGTGACTATTAATCTTGTTGTTATATTTATTTAAATAATACAAAAATATGTCTAGATTCACAGAAAAACATCAGCTTTTTGAAAGTTCTCAAGTAGGTACTTTCAGTTAGAAAATGAAGCTGGTAATTATTAATTTCATAGCCTTTTTCGAATTTGGTTGAATACGATCCTTATGATTTTATTTAACAAATTTTAGGTTAGCAAATAAAATAAACGACATACTCAAAACCCGGATATACGTCACAAACGATGAAGCATACCAAGAAGGCTATTGAATGTACTATTATATAGATGACATATTAGCTTGTTTTGTAGTGTAGAACAATTAGATATGTTTTTTACACCCAAAAATTAAGTTGAAGAAAATAACTAAATCAATTTTCTTCATTTAAAAATTCAAAGAAACAATAATGTACTTGATTTTTCAATTTACAGAAAACCAACATATATACCATATAATTCATTTATCCTATGTCACATAAATTAGCAACATATGGAACAAATATAAAAATATAATATTGACAGAGAAATTGATATACTTAATTAAAAAATAGCCACATCTAACGATTATTCATTGCATGTAATGAATTATTTAATTAATAAAAATGAGGAAAAAATAGCATTACTGCTAATATGTCTAATATTTCAAAACTAATTCCTTCAACAACAAATACAATTTCTTTTAAAACACTATACCATATAATTTCAATCATCCCATGTCACATAAATTAGCAGTATGATACATACAGCATTTTTAGTTCCTATGAACATATATAATTTTGAAAAGAAATCAATACAATCAGACAATGTAATAAATAATTTAATATTGATAAAAAATATTACTTTTTTTTTGAAAAAAAAAAAAACTAAAGGAATAAAAAATTACAAAACCATCACATATGTTGGTAACATTTCTAAAGATAATTTGTTTAGCAACTAATAACTAATACAAAAATTCTTTTGAAACAGAAAGCAGCGTAAGTAAAAATTTATTTAATGTAAAAACCATGTTGATAAGACGTATATTAAATGAAATATTTAAGTTGGCGAAAAATCGAGCATATTTTTGCTTACAAATAACAATTTCTGGGATATGGCAGTTCAAATAGTTGCGTAAACACTAGAGAAGAGAATACTACCAGAGACAACACGCAAAATATCTCCTCCTGTGATCGGGCTTTTGATTTTAAACAATTTACTTCAATAAAGCAGGAAAGGGGAAAAGAGAAAAAGAATTCATGAGGTTATTATCAATCAGTTTTCCTCAATTACAATTACTCATAATTTACACCACTTATATCCAGTATTTAATGCCATTTTTCATTGAACATCATATTACTTTATTAAAAAGCAAGTTAACTGAAATCAGTAAAACAATATAAAATAGAACAAAAAATATTACAACGGAAATTGAATAATTAAGCCTGGTTTGCCTGTTTTAGTGAAATAATTTTTAAATGCAATATAATTAAATTAATTATCAAAATATCGATCCTTATTCCTTTTAAATATAATTATCATGAAGGAAAAATATATTATGATAAAATGTGATAAGCTTTTTGTTTCATGAAAAAAAGTTATCGGAAAAAGTTATATTGAGTATTTATCAAATGATTGTGGTAGCGAAATATATCTTTGCCCTTTATCTCATTTAATTTTGTCGATTATACAAAGATTGTTTTATCAGCTTTTTCCTCATACCATTTTATTTAATTATTATTGTACGGTATGTTATTTTGCCGTCAAGATATTCGATACAATTTTTAAAACTCACATATTATACTCGTATAATTTCAAAGTGTCTTACTTTAATAAAAAGTTGAAAATATTGAAAATGGTGTGTTCTATCGAGTTTCACAAAGAGTACCTTTTACGTGGAAAATTTGATAAAGAATTGCATACAAAAGTCTTTAGGTCTAAATACAAGGTGTTTCAAAAATATGGTACAATAAAAGTTTGCGAACCTCTCGTACCACGCCACTGGCTGATTAGAATTTGATATAATTAATACTGTTGATGTGTTTCGAAAAGACAATAACCCACAAAAAATTGCAAATTTGTACTTCCATCCCCTGAGAAGATAAAAAATATTAAAATGTGTATTTCTTCTACACCTTTCAACAGCCTGTATCTCACAAACTAAGAAGGTTAGAGAGAAGTTGCATTTGGGTATTTTAAATATTTCTTAACAATCTATTATGCCTCTAATTTACGGTACTTATTTACGGGACACCCTGTATAAGGCATTTTTTGGAATGTTACATCCAAAGATTTCTCGTTCTAAGCTGTCCAAAAAATGTTTGCCAAAATTGGATTCCCATCGGTAAATATTCATTTTGAATATACAAATCACGTAATTTCTTATGGAACGGAGAAAGAGAATTCACTAGTAGGTGGTATTCAGAACGGACAATAAACATTCGGCTATCCCCTAGACCTGGGTACACGCCTCCGATGCGCGCGCACAGTTACACTTTATCTCTCTTTCAAGTTCTGAATACCACCTACTAGTGAATTCTCTTTCTCTCTGTAAAGGACAATTAACATTCGGCCATCCCCAAGACCTGAGTGCACGCCTCCGATGCGCGCAAACAGTTATACTTTCTCTCTCTTTCAAGCTGTTTTTCTCATATTTTCCTTGTCGTACTTGTGTAATCCAGGAAGGTTCCATAAGAAATTACGTGATCTGTATACCTCAAGCAACATGCTTTTAGGTGTGGCAAGTCAACTGAAAGTGCCTTACACCAACTGGTAACTCAGGTGGAGAAGGCGCTGGAAAATGGCATGATCGCCCTGGGAGCTTTCTTGGATATACAAGGGGCGTTTGACAGCACCCCTGTAGGATCCATGTGTAGGGCTGCGGCAAATCATGGAATAGAGCCAATGATCACTCACTGGCTTGGGGCCATGTTGTGCAACCGTACAGTAGAGGCCACATGGAAAAACCATGTGGCAAAAGTAATCGTCTCTAGGGGATGTCCGCAAGGGGGTGTTCTTTCGCCCACATTGTGGAACCTAGTCATTGACGAGCTAATAACCCTTTTAAACGGTGAGGGCTTTCTAACGATTGGGTATGCCGATGACATCGTTGTCCTTGTTGTTGGAAGGCACATTACCGTTCTCAGGGACCTCATGCAAAGGGCTCTGAATAGGGTACATGGGTGATGTAACGAACACGGACTTGCAGTTAATCCTGCCAAGGCTGAGATAGTTGCTTTCACCAAAAAGAGAGGTATAAGACCTGAGGGTCTAAATCTTGACGGAGTACTACTGCCGGTGGTTGAACAGGTGAAGTATCTAGGAGTGATCCTTGATAAATCACTGACATGGAAGGCTCATCTTGATAGTCGCCTAAGCAAGGTGACAAACACGTATTGGGCCTGTAGGAGAGCCATCGGTCCGAGGTGGGGACTGACCCCCAAAACGATCATATGGTTCTATAGAGTGATTATGCTGCCTATGCTCACATATGCGGCTCTGGTCTGGTGGCCGAGGGTAACCTTGGTCACGGCTAGATCGCAACTGGCACGCTTTCAAAGGGTGGTCAGTTTGGGGGCAACTGGCTGCATGAGAACTACACCAACTGTTGCGATGGAGATGATCCTTGGTCTTCGGCCTCTTCACCATGTGATCAAGGCTGAGGCGTGGAGGGCTTTCCTGCGCTTGAAACGGCTGGGATACGTGCGAAGAGGGGAAGAGTGCCGGCACGTCAAGAAGCTCCGGCTCCTGGAAGAGAGAGTCATGGGAAAAAGAGAGGAATACACAGCCTAATGGGACCGTCTGGTACACAGATGGCTCATGCTCCGATGATAGAGCAGGGGCTGGAATTTACTCCAGGAACCCAAGAACACAGGTTTGTGTACCATTGGGTGAGAGTGTATCTGCATATCAGGCCGAGATATATGCTATCTTGGAATGTGCGCAGATAAACCCAGACAGAGGTTATGTGGATCGACGCATAACCATACACTCCGACAGTCAGGCAGCAATTAAAGCCCTGAGTGGGTATACCGGCAACTCAGGACTTGCTAACGAATGTCGAGAACTACTTGCTAATCTTGCAAGGCGGAACGTGGCTATACAACGGTGACCTTACATGCAGAAGATGTAAAAAGGATACCAAAACAGCTCTGCATATATGCAACTGTTAGTCGCTGGACCACAGAAGGCAGAAACTGTATGGTAGACCCCAAATGACTCCAGAAGACTTCTACAACCAACCAGCAAAGAACCTGTATGAGCTAATACAGGGGACGGAATGGCTGAATAGGTTTTAGTCAGAACACTAGGAGTATCCACAATAAGCCCAGGAGGCTGAGGTGGTACCGGCGAAGGGACGGCTCCTTAGAGAAAAAAAAACTTAACGATTGTCATCTTGATTGATAGCAAGTTGAGTTTTCAGAATTTTTACTGTTAGTGCTTATTTCGAAAATATGCGAGCTGTACGTTTAGTAGAACGTCTCCAAAGTTATTTTATCAGAGCCTGAAATTGAAGGACCCCGAAAACGAATCCGTGTCCACGTAGAACAAACCGGGCCAGGGACTCGACATACATTTAAATTTAATTTTCGAAAATTAAATTAAATTAAATTTGACAGAGAAAATTTTAAGCTGGGAAATTATATAAATTGAAGAATTGTTAAAAGAATAAATAATACGGACAAATTGCAGACTAAGATAAGTGGATTAAAGCAAATATAATTTAATAACTAAGTAATTGTTGAGGTAGAAAATGAAGTGAGAATGTATCAACCTTGATATGAAATATAATAACAATAAAAAAACAATGAGAAGGTAAACATTATTAATCTAATAGAACAAAAAATAATTGAGATAATCAATCAACTGAGGAATCCCCAGCTTTGGGGAATTTATGAAACTAAAAGTTTCCTCAACATTGTTGACAAAACATTCTGTGTCAAGACCAGCTTGAGATATTGATCTATATGAAGATTCACCCAAGTTATTGCGACTGTAATCAAACATACAATTTCCGGTTACAAATGAAGGGGAAAGCAGCTTTGTCATTTTAAATGGAATAATAGATATGGTTGGTTTGGAATTGAACAGTGATTATGTAAATTTTCTTTTTATACATGGAGAACACTATTATTACAAGACAACAAATCAACCTTGAAACAGTCGTGACAAATTAATTAAACAATGGGACTAGATAATTAAACTTTTTGAAAGTTTCAAATAAAAGTTGTATTATTTTACCTGTACCGACCAAAAATGTAACAACAGACTGGATTTTTTATACAGGAAATGCCTAATAAAATGTTTCTTCAATATTTCAAATGGGACACCCTGTATTTTTTATAGTTTTGAGTAGCCTTGCATTTCTTGATTACAAATATACCTATAACATTGTGTAGCATTAGTTTTGTTCTATAAAGGCGTATGGTCCTACTATAAGATAAGAAATCAATTCACATAAATATTCAACAAAATTAATGACTTAAGATACAATACTACATTTAAAATATCAATAGAGTCTCTCTCCATTGTTATCAATGCACAAGTAATATCTTCGTTTCAAATTTTTAATGCGTCAGCTATTGTGTTATTATGACCATTTAAATTTTCCGCGCGAACTTTTGCCGTGATAGAGTTAATATTTGTTTTAGAATCAAAATACACTTTTTCCTTAAAAAAGCTATCACATGGTGTTAAGTCGGGACTATTTGGCGACCATTTAATGGTACCCTTATTGCCGAACCACACATGAAATTGATTATTTAAATGTTCTTATCGGCTACGACACTCCTATAAAGTTAGCAGAGCCACTTGCAAATAAATCGATGAAACCTATTCCAATAATTGTCGAGAATTTGTCGTGAACGTGAAAAATTTGTGGCGCTCTTAGTTTTTTTTATAGGGGTGGCTCTGCTGACTTAATATTAAGTTAGCAGTGCCACCCATAAATAAATATCAAAAAGCATCAAAAGTGTTACGAATAATTGTCTAGTAATTGTCGAAATCCATCTGACGTAAAAAAAAACGCAACAAATCTATTCCTTCCAGCATATATTGTTATGATCTAATTCATGTAAACTCATAACCAATGTCCAATAAATCTTTCCAATTACATATTATTTATTATTATTATTTTAATAAACTTTTAAATTTTGATTTTATTGCTCCAATCACAATGCAGTAAAATAGTCTCTGAAAAGTAGAGAGTTGCAACAACATGATTTCTGGATTGTGGCGGCATTTATTGACAAATAGCTAAGCTCTCTGTCAAGTGGCTTGTTATATTATTGCATTATTCAATTATTTTTAAATGAAGAATTCTAGGGTCCGGTGAACTATAGGGACACACGAATTTCATAGTGATTTTGCGAAAAATCGATAGTACTCACCTATTTTGAGGATTATCCGTCGAAAAATTTGCGGGTTATACACAATTTACAGAGAAAAATCCAATAAAAGATTTTTTTTCTCCACTTGAACCATCACTTTTGGACTAAATATTTTATACAAACAACCGTTTAAACGTATCACACTGAACGGGAAAGTGATGAACAACATGTTTTCTCGCTAATAATAACAACATTTCAGTTAGTTTCTTCATAATATTGTTTAAATTACCACTTTTATAAATATATATTTGACAGGCTACAAATGTGTATGAAAACAATTAAATCAAATGACAAATGACATAGAAGCTCTAGCGTAATGTGTGACATGGTTGCCAGCTGTAAACGATTACGTGAGAATCATGATATTTTTAAAATATTAATGAATTATTGCATTCGAATTTCATCTTAGAAAGTATTGGATGAGAGGGATGAATGCATTGTAATGCACATCAATCTATTCAAGAGGAGGAAAAAAATATAATAATTGGATTCACCCTTCCCCTTCTAGAATAACTTAATGTGGATTACAAATAACTGGAGGCATTTGCCTTCCCCTCAAGATATTCAAGAAGGGGAAGGGAATATAATAATTGGATTCATCCTTCCCCTTCTTGAATAACTTAAGGTGGATTACAAAGTATTGGATATCTTTTGAGGGCAAGGCAAATGCCTTGCCCTCAAAAGATATTCCAGAAGGGAATATAATAATTGGATTCACCCTTCCCCTTCTAGAATAATTAAGTTATTCTAGAAGGGAAAGGGTGAATCCAATTATTATATTCCCTTCCCCTTTTGGAATAACTTGATGTGGATTACAAAGTATTGGATATTTTTTGAGGGGAAGGCTGAATACAATGATTATGTATTTGTTTCCCCTTCTTCAAATACGCAATATAAGGATATCATTATATATAAAATGTGTTTATAATTTCATTTATGTTCTTGGGTTTGTCTTGAATGAATCTAACTAAAAATATAGTCTGATACAATGTTTAATTTCGTATCTTAATAGTCATGTAGCATGATTGTCGAGTAGTCGATTACAGCTGGCAACCACGTTACAAAGTATTGTATTTTGTCCTATGTTTTGTGGGTTGCATATCTGTGTATGCGATTATTATTAAAATTATTTATATCCAAACTGGTTGCCTGTCAAATATATATTTATAAAAGTGGTAATTTAAACGATTTTATGAAGAATCTAACTGGATTTTTTTCACAATTGATATGAATAATTGTCGAGATCCATCTGACGTGAAAAAACGAAAAAAATCCATTCCTTCTAGCATATATATATATATACCTTTTTCTTGGAAATTCCTGGTTTTTGAAGAAATTTCGTATTTTTGGCAACAGCGCATAAGTATAATGACATTTTACATGTTTTCCATATCATTATTGACGAATATAAAGTTTTTTTAGGCAACTTCCTATTTTCCAGAAGCAAAAAAACTATGTTTCAAAGCTGAATGAATGAACACACTTATGTAGTACACTTATGTAACTTTGTTTATCTATTATTGGAACTTTAGTTCTTTACGTCAAATTATGTTTGAGTGACCAGGGGTCGCGACGCAAAAGATCTGACCGTTACGCGTTACGTTACGCTACGTTATGTTACGTTGCTTTCGTTATGTGCCTTGCTGGCGTGCTTGTGCCTCCTTAGTCTCTCTCAGTTTACGAAGCAGCGATTCATATGCTCCGACCGGGATTCGAACCCGGGCCGCCCGCGTGGAATGCGAGCATTCTACCACTGAACCACCGATTCTATATTAAAATTCTATGCAAAGCTGGTATTTGCAGTGCTGGTATTCTTCTTGAATTTGTTCGGATACATTTTTACTATTATTTCCATAATTTTTTTTGCGCTATTAAGGGGTCTAGCACATTTACTTTTCGAAGTACAGGGTGTTGAAATTTTGAAAATTTGAATGTTTTAATTTCGATAACTTTAAAATGGATGGATAAATTGATTTGACATTTGGCAGGTTGATTTTAAATGTAAATGGGCATATTTTGATAGAAATATTAAATATTAATTTTAATAGATAGTAGAAATAGTTTGTACAACTAGTGTGGATATGATGGCCATATCGCACGAGGACGAAGTTTGAGCACGACGCCGTAGGCGGAGTGCTCAATCGTACAAGTGCGATATGGACAATCCACACGAGTCGAACAGCATATTTTTTCTACGACCCACTTAAAAAAAATCTAGAAAATGAAAATTTCTATAAACTGTAATATAACTTGAAATTGAAAATTTAACAATTCAATTTTATGTTTCCACTAATTTTTTTGTGGTAAACGTACAGTTCTTGAATGTCCAATTTGTATAATGCTACGGTTTCCCTTTTTAAACATACGATGCTGTTATAAGTAGATGTTGCCAGTCGGACTCCCTCATGAAGGGTACCGTACCATTATCTATAATAATGAATATTCTGATAAATATTTCAAACGTCTACCTGTTGTCCTTATTAATATCAAGCTTAATAATTATTTTAAAATAAAATTAACAATAAAAGAAACTTCTTCACGGGGAATCGAACCCGGGTCTACCGCGTGAGAGTCTGGCTTGCTTACTACTCCACCACCGAGGAATATGCAAATTGTTTATCCATGTATAACGTCAGATAATGTATTACATAATTTTTGCTTAAAAGGAACTAAAGTTTCTTCTGTGTGTACCGCGACACGTTTCACCTTTTTTTCAATAAAAATGTAACTGAACAATTATTGTCAAATGACCAAAACGTGTTTGTCGTGGGGCTTTCTCCTATATACGCAAAAGTGTGATTTATTATTATTTTTTGGTTCAGAAATTTATGAAACGAATTTGCCGTGGAATCTCCAGATCTTCAAGAGCGAATGAAAGAAATGTTCCGATTTCTCAGTTATACCCACTTGTAACTTTGTTAAATATAATTTTTTTCATCCAGAAATGTACTGAACAGTTGTCGAATGACCCAAATGTAATTGTCGTGAACACAGAACAAATGTCGCGCTCTTAATTTTAATTTTTAAAAACTAAGAGCGCGACAAATTTTTTACGTTTACGACAAATTCTCGACAGCTATTCGACAATTATTGGAATAGGTTTCATCGATTTATTTGCAAGTGGCTCTGCTAACTTCATAAGGGTGGCTACGACATATGTGGCGGTGCTCTATCCTGTTTCCATATCATACTATTTAATTAACAGTTAATAATAAATTAATAATTGTTTCATTTTGAAATGTCAGTTACGTAGCCACCTATGGTTACCCTTTTGTAGAACCATCCGTCATTATAGAACAAACCTAATGCTACACAATTTTATATATTTTTAATACAGAAAATACAGGGTGTCCCATTTGAAATATTGAAGATGCATTTTATTGGGTACTCCTTGTATACAAAATTCTGTATGTTGTCATAGTTTTGGTCGGTACAGGTGAAATAATACAACTTTTATTTGAAACTTTTTTTTTGTATTCCCGTAATTAATGAAAATAAGTGGAGGTCAAAATATAATGAGAAACCCTGTACGTTAATATTTTTTCCTACGACCACATAGGAAAGTGACATATATCGCACTGACTAGTTCTATGGAAAGTGACCTTTATCCGTACGTGTGCGGATAAAAAAGCTGTCAAATTGAATGTTGAAATGCTAGTCTTTTTACTCCGCAAATTAATATGTATATGTGAAATGCTTATTTCCTAAGTTGATTTGTCCATATAATAATATAATATAATCTATTTATTTCATTTAAAATTAAAAAAAAAATACCGAGCCCGGACTCGAACCACCCTACTGCTTGTCAAAAATTGAGCCCACGGATGCCTAGACCGCTCGGCCATCCCACTGTTGTAGCTTATGGTTCTTGTCGAAGATACTAATAAGCGCTAAGGACATATACACAACAGTTTATTTATTCTCCAAAATAAAATGTGTTTATATCGACATTTATTGGACTTTCATGTTATTAAAACATAAAAATCACAATTTTCTGGGCCAATTTCAAAGGTAAGTAATCAAAACCATAATAAGTATTTACAAATACACATATGTAAAACCTCTCACATCTACATAAAAAAGCAAGATTATACATGCCTAATTTGGTAAAAGTATATCGCGTGGTCGTAGGAAAAATAGTGTACATAACTTGTGCGAAAGTGATTTTTCACACTCGTGGGATTGTCTCACTCGGCTGCGCTCGTGAGACAATACTTCCCACTCGTGTGAAAAATGTCACTTTCCGCACACGTTACGTAATATACTATAAAACGACGACGTTTGTTTCCACTAACCAAGCAAAGCTTCAATTTAACTATAATTATTATACAGTTTCTTACCTGTTAACGTTGTCAGTAACTTGGCAGAAGTAAATATTAAAACGACTCCGTAAACTGCTACTAGATGGAGGTATATAAATAGGATGATATTCCTCCAAACAAGTTCTATTTTTCTTTCGCTTGGTTTAACAATCTCTGGTGGAATCATTCGTGCTTGTACTTCATCGTCGTGTTCGTGGAGAACTCCAGTTGGCATAGAAGTGTTTGGTGCCATTTCGGATAAACTAAATCGAAAAAAAAAAATTATTAAAAATATAAAAAACATTGTAGTTCGTTTTCGTATCAACAACTACCAAAATAATTAATATACCACAAGGAACCTAGAGAAGATGGATGAAAAAATATATACACTGTTTTATTTATAAAATGCGACTTAGGGATTCTTGTACAAAACTGTCAAACGCCAGCTAACTTTTTTACCAAATAGCGTTCATAAAAAATTATGACAGTTTTGGAAAGGTCGTTGAAAAATAATCAAATGCACTTCTAATTTTCTTATATTCGTTCTACTTTAATAAAAAAATGTATGATTATGTTTAAAAAAGTAGTACTCCATTTTCATAACACTTTCGAATACTGAAAACACCACAGCGGAGAATCGAACCGCGATACTTCACGTTTAACGTTCAAATTGTCCTGATTTATTAGCACTCATCAACTTCAATGTTAATGGAAGAAGAACTAGAAGTAGTGAAATATTTAATAAGGTGAATATTTTTATAGCTGAGTACACATGACTAGAACGTCAAGAAAACAGAATACAAAAATGTTTTCTGGACGTTAAATATTTAATATTCCATTTCATCCAACGGACTATGGACAAAATGAATATATCAAGAAAGGTCTCAGAATTGCCAATGACATTAATTTTAGTATAGAACTTTTTAATACCTCAATTCCTACTTTTAAAAAACAGACAAAAATCTTGAATTACAATATACACTGTGTTTTATAAGATGCGACATAGGGATTCCTATACAAAACTGTCAAACACGAGCTAACTTTTATACCAAAAGCGTTCATAAAAAATAATAACAGATTTGGAAAGATTCGTTGAAAAATAAGGTCAAATGCACTTTTAATTTTCTTAAATTCGCCCTGGTTAAAAAAAAATGCATCGTTGTATGTAGTGTGGAAACCACTCATGGAATAAAATTCTTTATGTCATTATTTTAGAAAATTACAAAAGAGACACGTCAACTTTTGAATTGAGTTGTGCGTTATGTAAACATAAATGTAAATGTACAAGGTGATTCACGCAAGTATGCCATAGTCGGTGTTGTTTAATGAAACACCCTGTATATTTGCATACTTTTTAAATCCTCTTAATGAACCGATTCCAACAAACTAAATAATGTATGGTCAATTATGAATTATACAGGGTGAAATTTTAAAATTAATAATTTATTACACTTGAAATGTTGGTACCTTTTTAAATTAGCTAAATATGGATGTATCAAAAATCTAAACTAACTAATTACTATTAGACGTATTTTTATATTAAACAAAACCTGCTACGCCCATGAATTTTATCATAAATACCTAAAAATTGCCTAAAAACGCCAATAATTAGACAGAATCGGTAAATAATGTGGATTGTTTTAAATCGGTAAATAATGTGGATTGTGTGTTGGAGTTAACAGAAGACTATCCAGATCGTAGAATGGATTTCTGCGAGAGATTGATGAATAAGCTGAACAGAAATGAGATAGTTCTTGGTACCATTCTTTTTTCTGACGAATCAACATTCACATTGAATGGAGAGGTAAACCGACAGAACTGTAGATATTGGTCAGCAGAGAATCCTAATTAGATGCGTGAGACACATACTCAGTACCCTCAAAAGGTGAACGTTTTGGTTCGGTATCATAGGCGACCATATTATTGGTCCTATATTTATAGATGGAAATTTGACAACTGAAAAATATTTAAATATGCTTAGGAATGAAGTTATTCCTGCGTTGGCAAACTTATATCCCAACGCAATAGATCCTAGCTTACCGAATGAAAATGTTTGGTTCCAGCAAGACGGGGCAACACCCCATTATGCTTCAATGGTAAGAACTTATTTAGTTGAAATCTTCCCCAATAAATGGATTGGACGAAGAGGTACTATTGAGTGGCCAGCTAGATCGCCAGACCTTACGCCGTTAGATTTTTTTCTGTGGGGTTATCTCAAGAACAAAGTATATGCAACACAACCAACTAGCATTGTAGACCTCAAAGACAGGATAACTACAGAAATACGGAATATTTCACCTCAAACTTTAAACAAAGTTAGGGAGGAGTTCTATAGGAGAGTGTGCTATTGCCAACAACTAGGTGGAGAACATTTTGAGCATTTATTTTAATGTATTAAAATCAAATAAAACAGGTATTTTATGTAGGTATGTGTATAACTGTGAAAATAAAAATTTCACCCTGTATAACCTGTATTCACCGACTATTGCATACTTGCGTGAATCACCCTGTACATTTACATTTATGTTTACATAACGCACAACTCAATTCAAAAGTTGACGTGTCTCGGCATTTTTTATAATTTTCCAAAATAATGACATAAAGAATGGTTTCCACACTGTATATACAGAATGCATCAAAGTAATTGACTGTCAAACAATAAAAGTAAGTGGATATATGAAGAAGATATTTTCATTAACTTGAAATAGTTGTTTTCTTAACTAGTGCAGAAAGTGAAACGTCGCGAAGCGGATAGAGCGGAAAAGACACTTCAAGCTTGTGCTAGGAACAACATTTTTTCTACGAGCGTAATACATAAGGCATAAAATACAAGCAGCTTTACCGAGATGTATAGCATGACAATTTGTTTTGCATTTTAAAAATTTTTGTTATTTTTTGGTTTGGCGTGTCTAGGTATTCTAGCTGTGCATGTCAATTTGATTGGTATAATTTAAATAATTCAGCACGAAGTAAGTTTTAAATTGGCAATGTTATATTTCATGTAAACAATTTTACAACTAACGAAATTGGCAAAAAACATTCCATATTATTATTAAACATAATATTATTTACTGAATTTTTTCGTCTACATACTTTAATACAGAAAACCATAATGCATGAAATTTGATGGGTATTAAGGACAAAACCAAGATAGGTAAGTGATACTGTTATTATTTACAATGTCACGAGTAACAATACATTTTTTTTCTAAATAAGGATTTGTAAAAATATTTAAAAATGATTTATAAAGAATGTGTAAATACAATCAACATGACACAATTAAAAATTTAATATAAAATTGAGAAACTAACAAACAACAGATTATAAAAATTAGAAAATATGGAAAAATCCGTTTTACTCTTAGTTTGGGGGAAATAGGTCATA
>CAJUYG010001576.1:0-11526 GCA_910591675.1 Galerucella calmariensis | reverse complement strand
GAAGCCATGTTGATTTCTGAGAATTTTCGCTCAAGTGTCCAGCGTCCTGGAATCCACATCCGACGCCTGAAAGGGCAGAAGGAACAAGAAAAGAAGAAGAAGAGTATAAATAGAAGTCGTTTTCATTCAATAGTTTATTTTGCAATTGCATTATAATTATCTGATTTTTTGTTTATGTATTGGCAGTTTATAAAGAAAGTTTGTGGAATCTTCATTCCGAGTATATTTTAATTTTTAAAATGACGTTAACCAGTTTTGCCTTTACCCCAGTTAAGCCCTCATCTGCAAGTTTTTAACATATCAGCCTTACAAGAACTTACTAATTAATTAATTGAAATTGATAATCTAGGATCTCATTCTTACTGCCTTACACTGCACTGCCACGGCAAATTTATCACTTCTAAATATATTTGAATGGTAATGGTATTAGGGTTCTATTGTCCTCGCTACCTGCGGTTCACTATACAGGAAGAATATAGCGAAAGCTGCTAACTGAACACAATTATTTACATGAAGAAGCGGTTACAATTCTGTTTAATTCTTTGAATCACCCTGAAGTGTTTCAGACACGTTTTTGCTATCAATATGATAAAAATACACTATAGTGGTGTGGTAAACAATAAATCAAATTTGCTGACTCTGTATCAATATGAATGAAAATTTTATTCATTATTGGAGTCGGCATAGCAGGGAAAATCTACAAAAGGATGGGGATGTTTCACTAAAAAAACTGGAATTGACTCTAGTTTTAGCATGACGGATTAGAATTTCAAAAATTAATAAATTAAAATCAAAAATCAACCTGTTTCGGTACTTTTTTTCCTCACTGTTTAGTTACGTTACTTTTTTTCCTCACTGTTTAGTTACGTTACTTTATGAACGCACTGTAGATACAAGTATAGCAAATTTTCGTAAAAATTCTATTCTTATCCTCGCAGCTATAAAAATACCATAATTACCTTGTCTACACGCATACATCACGTCATCATCATGATCAAGCGACTGACCTAGAAAATTTATATTAATATATTACCAGAGAAAATCTTTATTATATTTATTTAATTCAGCTCATTAATTGCACAACCTTCTGAGTGTCAATTGTGGTATGACCTTTATTGAACTTGATCTTGACTTTTACTGAACTTGATTTATACTTTCATTCAATTTTTAAACCGATTTGATTACACATACATCTGATAAAACGAACACTTTATATTTATGTATCATGACATTTAGAGGATGCATTAATATTATTATGTAATTGAATGTTTACAAAAAGATAAGAAGAATGATTTTTTTTATCAACATGTTCTTGGGCTAGGTTTTAAAATAAGAAAATTTAAATTATGTCATTATATCTAAATTTAATCTACGTTTTTTCGATAAATTTCTAAATACTAGAATTTGGTAAAATTTCTCCCAAATAAATTGAATATATGCAGATCAAAGGAAAACAAGTGTTCATAGGATTTCGGAAAAACTTTACTTTGATAAAGAATAATTGTTATTCAGTTTAGTAAACTCTCCTCTCGTGTGAAGTGAAGGGGAGAATAATCATCAAGCAGGAAGGAGGTAACAAGTTGTGCATCTAAAAATAGACTTGGTTGCACATATTCGTAATGACTACCTTTTAAATTTTTTGTGTTTGGAGAAAGAACTGCATTACTGAAAATTTTAAGAGTTGTATCTTTTATTTATAATCATAGAGACATTGAAACATAAGTAACCCTTGGCGTAATTTGAATTGCGAAGGCTCTTGCCTAACTGATTTTAAATTTGGAGATAATAAAGTCAGTTCTCAAAACTTTGTTACCTATTTAATTTAGAAATATCCTCGGAATCATAGATATTTCTAAAAAAAGAAAAAAGAAAAAAGGGCGCCACTAATTTTATTTCTTGAAAAAAAAAAAAAAATTGTATGTAAATCAGTTTGAAAATGAAGCTCCAAAGATGGCAAAACCCAATTTTTTCGTTCAGCATCGATCATTATAATAATTTGGGAGTATGCCAATTTCACTCTCCAGTTCATTTTCTGTATCGTTCGTTGTATGCTCCTCGTTTTTTAAGGGTGAAAACTGCCCTTAATTATCAAAAATTATAAAAAATCATTGTAAACCTTAATATGGGCAAAACTTGGTTTGGATTGGTTAAATAATGAACCTTTGGTATAGCTCAATGTAAAAATAAATTTTTTTATACAAAATTATCATAGTGATTTAATTTAAGAATTTTGTTGTTTAAAATATGCATTAAGTCCATTTTGCAATTCTCAACCCTTAATAACATTGCAATTTTCATAAAGTGAGTTTAAAGGGCTCGAATAAGGTGGAGTTCGCTCGTAAATAGAGATTTTAAACGGCTATATCTCGCCAAATATTCACTGTCCTGAAAATCTATGTCATTAAAAAAGCTACTATTTGGTACTTTATAATTTTTTTATAATTTTTTCGGAGGGTATTTTGAAAAAAAAGGTAAAAATACGAAATTGCGTAGGTAAAATCGTTTTCTCTTCAAGCATTTTAAATTGGTCAAACTTCTTGGATGTATTGATGGGCAGATGTAAATTGCAGCGTTTGGTAATCCTTAATCCGTATACCTGATAAGAGTTGATAATAGAATCTGTAAATTGCAGCGATGGTCAAATTTGAGATTTTACAGCTTATCTATTCCTGGAGTTGTTAGCTAACCTAACCTAACCTAACATTTAGTGTAACAGGTGACGTAATAGTAATAGATGACGTCACAGTGCCACTCTGGCCATAATTTTAAATAGGACCTTATGGCAAGTGATATCTCGTTTGAAAGGCATTGACATTGGCTACATGGCCATATTAATTTTGTTTGGGCTTAAACTAATTATGACGGATAAATTGAATAAATACCAAAATTATTATTTCACATTTAGATATTGAAGATTTTTCAGTTCGCCTCTGGTTAGTTGTCAAAAAAATTGACGTTTTTAATTTAATAGTATTTGTTGCTTCGCAAAGTTTTTCTAAATAGCTTAAATATTTTATTATTGTTTAACGAGAGACGTTTAAGAGTTTACATAGGCAAAATGGTACGTACTCAAGCCGACAAAGTAGCAGCTATCTTAATAATTGGTGAATCTAGAAATAATCTCCATGAAGCGAAACGTTAATTAAGAAATTTTGGATCAATTGATAATTGAAAAACATTATTATTTGCATTAATCAATTGCAATTGATGATCACTTTTCTGTGTAGTCTAGACTGGGAGATTATAGGCATTATAAATACATGTGTAACTGTAGCTTGAAAAATATTGTGCAAATTATTTTTAATTGGTACCCCAATAATAATAACTATTTTAATTTCTATGAACTAATTCCAAATTCAATAAAATTCCTCAACTTGCATTCCTTTTTTAGGAGGTTGAGATTGATTTGTTTTCACAAACAAAAAATTGGTATTAATTTCTCTAAATTTTCCAGTTTATTGTTTTCTGTTTAAATGAATATTATAGTAAATTAAGAAATTCCAATTATCGACGAGATGCAGTATCAAAAAAGGTAGAACGTGTCGCGGGACACACGGTAGGAACTTTAGTTCCTTTTAAGCAAAAATTATGTAATGCATCTGACGTTATAGATAAATAATATGCATATTCCTCGGTGGTCGAGTAGTAAGCGAACTTGACTCTCACGCGGTAGATCCGGGTTCGATTCCCCATGAAGAAGTTTTTTTATTGTTAATTTTATCTTTAAATAATTATTCTGCTTGATATTAATAACGACAACAGGTAGACGTTTGAAATATTTAGCAGAATATTCATTATTATAGATAATGGTGCGGTACCCTTCATGGGGAGTCCGACTGGCAAGATCTACTTATAACAGCATCGTATATTTAAAAAGGGAAACCGTAGCATTATACAAATTGGACATTCAAGAACTGTACGTTTACCACAAAAAAATTTGTGGAAACATAAAATTGAATTGTTAAATTTTCAATTTGAAGTTATACTACAGTTTATAGAAATTTTTATTTTCTAGATTTTTTCTTAAGTGGGTCGTAGAAAAAATATGCTGTTCGACTGTGGATTGTCCATATCGCAACTTCGTCCTCGTGCGATATGGCCATCATATCCACACTAGTTTCACAAACTACCATTTCTATCAAAATATGCCCTTTTACATTTAAAAACAACCTGCCAAATGTCAAATCAATCTATCTATCCATTTTAAAGTTATCGAATTAAAATATTCAAGTTTTCAAAATTTCAACACCCTGTATTTCGAAAAGTAAATGTGCTAGACCCCTTAATCCTCATATCATTTTGTCCAATTTTACGAGAGGAATCTACATGCAAACGTTGTAATTACCCTTAACGTTTGAGATGCTTATACCATTTTTTGCGCGATCGTATTGAAATAAATTCCGAATAAAATAATTCAAATTTCTTCGAAATGAACGAAATGTCAAAAGTGACATTTATATTTCTCGATCAGTTTAAAATATATTTTGCATTTTGGTGAAATTGTTTTCTATTTATTACTTTTCGACGTCTGAACGGTAAGTAAATCACTTACCGACGTGTTAAACTTAGAAACCAGTAAACACAAACTACCGTCCTGACAACCGATGCTGTAAATGCACAAAAAAGATCAATCGCGCAAAAAAAATTATGGAAATAATAGTAAAAATGTATCCGAGCAAATTCAATGTAGCATTGGTGGCTCAGTGGTAGAATGCTCGCCTTCCACGCGGGCGGCCCGGGTTCGATTCCCGGCCGAAGCATATGAATCGCTGCTTCGTAAACGAGAGAGAGATTCAGGAGAGAGCACACGCACGCAAGCAAGGCACATAACGAAGCAACGTAACATAACGTAACGTAACGGTCAGATCTTTTGCGTCGCGACCCCTGGTCGCTCAAACATAACCTGACGTAAAGAACTAAAGTTCCAATAATATGTTGTACAAAATACAACTAGCTCACTTTTATAAAATTGTAACGTCTCAAGGGTAAAACTACAGAATATACAGGATTATTAACCTTATCCTGCCAGGGAAATTGTTAGCGATAATCACCATGCAAACTAATATACTCTATAATTAACCTACACCAATAAAAAACGTTGACCTATTTGATAAGATATGTTGAGGATAAATTGTGTTGAACCTTACTGTAGTTACTTTTTAGATATACATGGTGGTCCTTAAGTAATTGTACATAGAAGTACAGTACAATCTTCAATTTAAAAAAATGTTGATATTAAGAGAGATACAGGGTGTCAAACATGAAATTTTAATTTTCGTTTTTTACAATAACTTTAACGCTTTTTGACGTATTAGCACAAAAATTTGAGGTTGGGGGTTTTTTTATATGAGAAATCATAATTTTGTATCTATTTCGATGTATTTTGTAGAGGGCGCCACTTAGGCCACGTACGCGGCATAAATGTACCCAAAACTTGTTTGCCTTTCACATTAGCGCTACTTTTGTAAAAAAATTATCAAAGCCACATCATTACAACAACAAAAAGGTATACTTGTTAGTATACCCAAATCTTAACGGTCTCAGAGATAATCACATTTTAATGATTAACCACATGATCATTATTCAAAACTACGTTCGAAAAATGTAGTTGTGTGTATGATAATTATTTTTTTTGGTATTAAGATGAACAGTATAGTAGCATTTAATATGAAACATATGTATGGTACTTTAAATACGGTTTCTAACATTCACTCAAGACAATATTGTTTTTCAATTTTTCTTAAAGTTTTCGATAACTTCCATTCAAAGTGAAGATTGCACTTCATTTCTATGTACAATTACTTGAGGGACACCCTGTATGTATGTATGAAGCACGTAACATTATATTGAATTTCACATTAAAAAAATGTGTCTGTGCCTATCTAGATTATTTCATATTATTAATTTATCTGTATAACGCTTTTTTCTTATAGGTAGGAACTAGAATTCGAACGCTTTCCATGATTTTATGTTATACACTCTGTTACACAGTGCGAGTTTTAAGTTATCTGGAAAACGGATCGCAAGATTTTTGTAGAAATTAGATTACATGAGAAATACCGATTATTTTGTTCCCTATACCTAAATTAAAGTCTAGGTCTAAATACAAGGTGTTTCAAGAATGTGGCACAGTAAAAGTCTCCTCGTACCACGCCACTGGTTTATTAGAATTTGACATAACTGATACTATCGTGCTATAAATTTGTTTCGTAGCTACCTCAGTAATCGTCAGCAAGCAGTTACCTACTGCAATAGGTCTCCTGCATTTTTAAAAATTAATTCTGGAGTGCCTCAAGGCTCTATACTTGGGCCAGTTCTCTTTATAATTTATACACATCTATTTTATAAGAAATTGCAACACTGCTCGTCTCATTTTTATGCGGATGATGCACAGTTGTATTATTCTTTTAAGGAAGATGTGGTTGTGTCGTGTCAGCATGTAAATGAAGATTTAAAGTCACTGATAGCTATATCCAATTTTTGTCTATCTTTGAATAGTGCTAAATCAGTTGCACTTTTATTTGGAAAGCCAATGGCCAGGAAGAGGTGCTTAAGATTAATGAACTTAAAAATTGATGATAATATTATTAATATAGACGATAGTGCAAAAAATTTAGGATTGATCATTGACTTTGATTCACGCTGGGTATTATTATTATTATTATTATTATTATTATCGATGTATTTTGAAAAGACTATAACCTACAAAAAATTTCAAATTTGTACTTTCATCCTCCGAGAATATATGAAATAAAATGTGTATTTCTTCTTCTACACCTTTAAACACACCTCACAAACTAAGAAGATTAGAGAAAAGTTGCATTTGGGTATGATAAATATTTCGTTACGATCTATCATGCCCCTGATTTACGGTACTTATTTACGAGACACCCTGTAAATAGCTGTATGATCAGTTTATCTTATGTATCTATATTGGGATGACATTCACTGATTCACATTCACATTTTGGACCGTACACTCCTAAATTAAGGAATCAAAAGAATTTGAGTAAAAAAAATATATTGGCCGATTTTTACTTTTAATAAAACAGTATGGTAACATGTTGTGGAAAACAGATTAATATTTATTATAATGTTGGGGACTTCATGCAATTTGTACGTCAACATTTCTAGTGGGCCCATTTTTCGGAAGTACCTATGTTTAATAGCTTAAGAATAAGAAAGGTCTGTAAGTAAGTGTTATATACAGTGATAGGCAAATGTGTGGAACCAAGTAAATATCTCTGGAATTATTAGAAATATCAAAATGAAATTTGGAAGGTGGATACTACAGTAGATTGCCTATTTGTTTTCATATTTTTTAACAATTTTGAACTTCCGGAATTACCGGAAGTAATGTCGATTTTAAAATTTGGAATGGAACACCCTGTATATTATTTTAGTTTGTGATGAAACATTTCATTACGAATACAAAAATATCGGGTTCGATATTTTTTATTTCAATACCTACCGAGATATTAACAGAAAAGTAACTAAGGAAAGGAGAAATCTAATATCCATTGAAGAAATAATCATAATTATTAACTGAAACTGAGTGATTTTCAAAACATTGAAACTGAACTAAACTAAAATTAATGTATTGGATGTTCAAACTGAGCACCGTTTACTTCTTGACAATAGGTATGTCGGTTTGTAAATTTTCCTTTCCTTAGTTACTTTTCTGTTAATATCTCGGTAGGTATTGAAACGAAAAATATCGAACCCGATATTTTTGTATTCGTAATAAAATGTTTCATCAGAAACTAAAATAATATACAGGGTGTTCCATTGCAAATTTAAAAACGACATTACTTCCGATAAAACCGGAAGTTCAAAATTGTTAAAAAATATGAAAACAATTAGGCAATCTACTGTAGTATCCACCTTCCAAATTTCATTTTGATACCTCTAATAATTCCAGAGATATTTACTTGGTTCCACACATTTGCCCATCACTGTATGTATCAATAGTATAACAGTGAAAACCAGTAATTTGGAAATACAGTATTATGAGCAACTGTAATGTTTTTTATCAATTCTTAAAAACCAACGTTTTCTTTAACTATTTTTTGAAACCTAATTATTACGTTTTTGTTGTGTTTACCACTTGAATTTGTATACAAACAACTGACGCATTTGATAATATTTATATTTTCAATTAAAAATTGCGTTTGAAAATTTCCTGTATCAGATTGAAATCTAAGATCATGTCTATATTTGGATAATGTATCTATCATCTACGCTTAATGTAATAAAAATGACGTGACTTGTTTTTTCGCCTACCTATAACACCAAAAATAGGGCGGAAAGTTCATAACGACACGATATATATGAAGATTTTCACCATCTGTCACTTGACGACTTTGACGTTTCACATGAACTTTTTGGATTATTCGGTAAGCGAAAAACAGTTGTGTGTCACACATGCAGAAAACGCTTTAGCATCCCTCGCTTCGCTACGCTCGCTCTAATAGTCTTGTGCTACTAAAGCTCATGTTCTGTCCTGGTGACACATCATACTACTGATTTCGATAACATCCTAGGTTAATCTAAAAAAAAGTAAGTAGGTAATTTAGTTATATGATTTTTCGAAAAAAGATTTTATTCACTGTACTTATGAACCTATTACCAACTTGATTGAAAACAGGTTATAGTGATAACCACATTCAGCCTATTTACCACCTTTTAAACACTCTTCAGGACTCATTAACAATATGGCGTTGGAACAGATATCCGGCTTTTTATACTTCATCATCTATACATATAACTGATGGATCAATGCACAACCTAAACCACTGATCGCAGAGACCTGAAATTTGAAAGGTTTGTATGGATTTTCCGCAATTTCACCCCTAATAGGGTGAAAAACGGGCGCAAAGTTAGAATTGGTACAACGTTATTCCTTGGTCCAATCTACTTCAAATTTTGCATAAACATTCTTTAACAGAATTGATGGAAGGCGTGCTTCGTATTTTATTGAAACTCATCGCCTAACGGGGTAGAAAGTTTTTTGGGGGCGATTTGCGCCGAAGTTGATATGTATGTATTTTTATTGGGGTGACATTCACTGAGACCCAAAAAAAATTTTATGTGCCCCTTATCACTACTTAGTTCCAAAGCAAAGTCTCGGTCTACTAGTAGATCCCTTAGTCCTATTTCCCTGAGGAATATTAGGATATCTGAAGGTTTTAGGCTTTAACTTAGGTAAATGCCCCTCTTCTAACCAGTAATCTCTTAGGTGCTGTGTCCTAAAATTCTGAATTGCTGTGCAATTCACAAATATGTGAATGGATATTTCTTCTTCCATGCTACAGAATCTACTTTATTCTTCCTCCACTATTTGGAGCTTTTTCAGGTGCTTATTCAAACGACAATGTCCTGTTCTCTGTTAAAATTCTTAGTTCAGTTTTACTTTGACTTATGCATTCATTTGATTTTAATAGGTTTTAGATTATACAAGAGTTCAGTGCCTTAATGGCTGCTTGACTATCCGACATTATGATAATCCTTTACCTTCTATCTCCTTTATCAATATTGAACTGGGCACACTTTCTGAATTTTAACTTGAAAGATACTTGGGGGGTTTTCCCAAGCTTTCAGTTTGGTCCCTGTCCCGTACAATCCTATTCCAGATTCTTCTATTCCTTTTGGGTCTTGGATCTGTATACTATGAAATATCATTATTTCCAAGTCTTATAATGGTATTTGGACCCCATTCATTCTAGTTTAATTATTCTGTAATGAATTTGTTTGGAAAATTATACTTTTTTATCAAACCATCTTAAAACATGTCCCAGGTTATTAGATTACTAAGAGGTAAGGAGGTGGTTTTTTTTTAAGTATTCCCCCTCCACTTAGTCTGTATCTTGTTCTTTCTGCAACACTTACCATCACCATATATAGTGGTGTGTGGTTAATAATCACTTCCATAGCTACCGTTGGGCGTGTTCTCATTGCTCCTGTAATACATATACAGGCTAGTCTTTGAATTTTGAAGAGATTTTCTCTTGTCGTCAATAGACTAGTTCTACTACTCCGCGCAATGGCTCCATAATTAATAATTAGTCTCGCTTTGGCATTGTACATCCATCTTAGAATTTTTGGGTTACAACCCTTATTTCTCCATGCTAGATTCCTGCAAACCAATTTTGCTTCGTATGTAATCTCCTTTTCGTGTTTGTTCCACAGGAGTTTACTGTCTAGAGTCAAACCTAGATACTTGACTTCTTGTCTCCATTCAACCTCGCTCCCAAGTTTAATGATTTTGAGGTTCAGTTTACTTTTCTTAATGAACGTTATTAAGACGGTTTTGGTGGGGCTAAAGAGGAATTCAACTTTCTAATTAGATTGGTGCATTTTAAAATCGACATTAAAACCAGAAAATAATTATAAAAATTATCAAAATAATTAACACTTTATCGCATATTTAAATGGTTTTACATTTAAGTTACGTTGGAAAAAAGAGATCCAAAAAATTACCCACCTTCACTTGTTACAATTATAATTATTTAAAGTTACCTACAAGTCGAGGAATAAAAATCCCGGTTTGTTTAATAAAAATTACTTGTGATTTAATTGAATTGTTATGAGTTCCAGTCCACTGAACATTTTAATAATGATTGCGTCTTATAAGTGTAATAATATGTCTTTGTTTACTTCGTTCTCATTCTTGCACAACCCCCCTACTAGATTTTTTTTTCAATCTCATTTGCCGCAACATCAAAGCTATTAATAAAAAAAACCATCAATTTGTCAATAGTTTCCATAATTCTATAATAGTTTCAAGTTTTTTCAAAATATTTTACTGCTGCTGGCTAAATCTGATATCGCCATAGATGTTTGCCACTGTTGCATATATTCCAATTAATTTTTCTTTTTTGTTACAGTTGTATTATTTTACCTCGCGTCTGGCCTTGGCATTACCGCAGGAGCACATAGATTATGGGCACATCGTTCGTACCAAGTAAAATTGCCGCTCAAAATTATTCTTACCATCTTCAACACCATTGCATTTCAAGTAAGTTGAAAAAAGAAAAACATAAAATTTCATTTCACTATATTTATATTTGCATTTTTTCAGAATTCAATTATCGAATGGTCTAGAGATCACAGAGTACACCACAAATTTAGTGAAACTGACGCAGACCCTCATAATGCAAAAAGAGGATTCTTCTTCTCCCACGTTGGTTGGTTACTTTGTCGCAAGCATCCCGAAGTCAAGAGCAAGGGCAAAGGAATTGACATGTCCGATTTAGAAAACGATCCAATTTTAGCATTCCAAGATAAATATTATATGATTTTAATGCCCTTGTTCTGTTTTATCATACCTACCTTGATTCCCATGTACCTGTGGAATGAATCTTTTATGACCGCATACTCTGTCAACATTACTCGATTCGTTTTTACTTTAAACGCCACTTGGCTGGTCAACTCAGCTGCGCACATGTTCGGACACAAACCATATGACAAGTAAGTAATAATAGTTCGTAAATATAGGATGTACTCAAACTAAAGTCGGTTCATGCTC